>SSSI01010315.1:0-28566 GCA_004796505.1 Oryzaephilus surinamensis
ATGTTGTTGCTTATTTCAACAAATTTTTCTACAAAACTTTAGGAACACGTTTAGATACACATTTTATTCAAAATAAGGTGAGGAAAAATTAGATTTATTTACAAAAAAATTAAAAATTTTATTAAAAAATTCAACATTTTGAGGTTAAAATCTACTAAAATTACAATTATTTTCACAAATATTTTCAATTTTTTAGTAGGTGGCTATGTTAAGGCCCCTACACACGAACGATTTTGCGTTAATACATCCTCGTACATACAAAATTGTTCGTGCTGTGGATGGAAATTTTTAGGAGTGACGAACATTTTGCGCGACGCACAAAATGTCTGTCGCTGCTAGAAATTTTGCTTGTACACACATGATCGCGCGAGCATGTTCGAACGTGTGGATGAAATTTGTACGACGTTCATCAGTAGCGCAGCTTAGGTGAATATTCCATTTACGAAAATTTTTAATTTGGCTTTATTTTCTGTTAGTGTTATTTCCAGTAGTAAAATGACTGACGCTAGAACCATATCACGTGAATTCCTGCGGGAATTTTTGGATATCTACAAAGATATAGATATTTTTTATTTTCAGTGCATAAGCGCACGCCACTGTCGCTATTGCTAAGACTATTATTTGGTCCGACATTCCGAAAAATACTGAAATTTTGTATGTACGTGTGGATGAAGAAGCAGCCCACGAGGTTGTATGTACGATGATGTATGTGCGAGGATGTCTTAACGCAAAATCGTTCGTGTGTAGGGGCCTTTAAGTCATTAAAAGATATTTTAAAGAAATAAAAAGAACTTTGTAGGTATATTCACAAATATTATCCCTATTATTACGTATTATAATACTTATGTAATAAAGCAAAAAGATGAGAAATTGCGAAGGAAAAAAAAGAATGACATCTCCTTTTTTCCTGTCGATGTTTCTATAGTCTTCTTAAGTTTCAATTGGACGAAAATACTTAGTTGATTTTTTACATTGCCAACTTCACAGAAGCAAATAACCCTAAATTGCGATCAAAATACGAAGATCGTTTGTACATTAAAAATTCTTTAAAGCATGCATTTTGCCCCTAACTCATTAAAATCTAATTTAAAGAAATAAAACAAACTTTGCATATATTTAAATATTAAACAAATATCATTATTATCACATATTATTATAATAAACCAAAATGGTGGAAAACGAAAAAGGAAATGAAAGACAGACACTCCGTATTCTTTGTCAACTCGATTAATGGTTTCAGTATATAAGGGGATAAAAAGACATGGCATGATGATAAAAGGCATATATATAAGAAAAGAAAATAGATAAACAAAGAAAGGGTAATGCAGTTTAGATCTGACAACTTTGTTAACAACAAACAAGAAGAGTCCGCTTTAATTACTGGAACAACGGCCTCATTAGAAGACTTTAGATTACAAGTGTACGATTATGTTACACTGTGTTAGAATACATAAAGAGTACTGAAACTGCATTAAAAAGGACAAAATTACAAAAATTCAATTCAAACAACAAATTTTCTCCTAGATTTTTTTTTCACTGAAATATTACACCTCTTTTATACACTTAGTAAGAGAGGAAATAATTTTGCCAAAAGCCTTTTCACCCAAAACGCCATCAAAACTTTCAACTTAAAACAATATATTAAATAAATTAATTTGCAAGTCTTGTTGTATACCTATATATATACATATATACCTATATATACTATGGTATTATAATATGGTTTCAAGCATTTTGCCTACTGGCTGTATAGAGATTTTAAAGGTTAGTTCAATATGGACCAAGTCGAGCACGTTTTAGTAATTAACTTTTAATTTGGGGGGGCCCTTCTCTAAACTGTGTGTGTTTGTTTGTGGGGTGTAGTACGGTAATAATTCGAAAAGCTAGGCATGAAATTGTAATTAGATCCTTGACGGTGATGGTGTGCTGTAATATACGTACACACATACACATATACATATATATATTGCTTGTTAAATACAAACACACAAAGACAAGAAGAAAAGGACCTAGATACAGTTGCTTGAGTTGTTCTCTAAGTTATTTCAAGCTTCAGGAAAGTGGAAAGTGGTGTGAGAGGTTAAAATTTAGTCTGCTAGTCTTTTAGGATGTCATCCTTTGATCTGAAACAGGGCTAACAGGAGAAGGAGGAAGAGTGGAGGGGGACGATATATATGTATGCTGGGGAAGACAACAAAACAAGAGAGAACAACCCCAATGTGATGTATGGTGTGTGCGGGGGTGCGACATGATGGTGTTCCTCTTTCTCTGTGTATATATACTGTTATTTGGCAAACTACCAACTTTCCATGCCTTCAATGGCCTTCGACCTCTTGCGCGCCCGGTCCACATTTTGGAATTTCATGTATAGGTATATACACATCATGGGATAATACTGTATAGAACTGGAAATTATTGCTTTTACTTAATGTGTGTTTGGCCACCAAAACTATTGTCCAAATATTTCATGTATATATATATATATAAAGGTTCAATTTTCTTTTGTCAGGATGAAACACATTTTTTTTATTATCTTTATATATGTTATAAAATGCAATGGGTATATATATAAGGTACAAGACTATTATTTACAATTGGTCCTAAGGGTTTATAACTCGTTAGTATAGAACATTGGAATATATGAAAATTTTCCCATTTCACATATATACATCAACGTGAAATTATGATTATATTAAAAAAAATACAACCACTTGAAATTGTAAAGTGTGGAGAAAAAAATTAAAATCCCAATTCACAGTACATCACACAAACTGGTAGAAAAAATAAATATAAATCATAACGAATCTGCAGAACTTAAATAATACAATTTCACACTTAAAAAAATTTCAATACCTATCCTGAACTGTTGTATTTTTTTGAAGTATATATGTATGTATTATATTGTCGTTTACAATTTTGGATGAATAAACATAAACAAACATAAATAAAATTATTCATAAGTGCCTTTGGTTGTATATAATAATAAAACGTGCGACGCTCAATACAAGTGGGTTTGTATTACTACAAAACTAGCAAACACTTGAGTGTACTAGGTATTATATTAAATTTTGGCTTGAAATTTATTCGACTAATTTACATTTGTGCCAGTGTATTTCTCCTAATATGTATATTGTATATATATATAAGTCCACAGATTTCATTACTATTTTATGCCGAAAACTTGTCGTCGTTGTATTCTATGCCCATGTTTGTAAATTTTACAACCAAATTTATATTAAAACCGAAAATCCTTAACAAGTAATTTAAATTTTCAAACATACAACAAACATTCTTTCACTATCAAATACATAAAATATATATAGAAACACGTATGATTACATCCCACTTCTGAATGATATACGAGATAAACGGATACCCTTAAAGCTTTTGTAGTTTTCTACTGCTATACGAGCAGTAGTAGAAGAGATATATAGAGAAAAAGTTTAAAAGCTAGTTTACAAGATGAATCCGAAGCGGCGGCCTGTAAACATTTCATGTATCCAATATTGGAGTCTGCTTTCGGACTGAAAAGGCCGCTTTAAAAGTCAAACCTTTTTACCCCCGCAAAACTACTACTGCTATATAGCACACAGACTGTGTGTATTGGAGTTCTCTTTCTTAGAGTGAAAAGACGAAAAACCTTACCCAATTTCAGTTCTCTTTTATACTTATGTTCGACCTTCGTTTGAGCTTTAAAACCGACTCTGATCTTCAACTATGTGTTTGTATATAGCCGTGTGTTGTGTAATGCAACTACCCCTTTGGAAAAAAAGCCACCCCCACCCAGTTTTACAAACTCTCAAATAATTTTCATTCATCTCTTCACAGAACGTTGTAATTTAATTTTCAAAAACTCAAATTAATTATACTATATTTCAAAAAAGATTTCGAAAAATTGCTGCTTTTTAATGGGAATCTTTAAACCGAGTTGAATTGAATTGAAATTTGAGTTGAATTTTGAAAAACTAAAATTAATTATAATAGCTGTATTCCAACCCAAAGCAATCCATTGTACTTGGAAGATTCCGAAAAAGTGCTGCCATTTCAAAATTCCCGCTATATTTTAGTCCTTCGTTAATGAGAATTCTTGAAATTGAATTGATTTGTATTTTTTTCCTAAATACATCAGTTATATTGTGTCACATACAATCAATGGTATTTCCTTGAAAAACGTTTCGTAACAATTTTAACATGAAAAACGGAGGAGAAAACGTTTACAAAAGGAAATACTCTCTTGGTCCCTTTTTAATAGTCCGAGCACGGTTTTGCACAAAAGAAAAATTCAACGACTGTCTACTAACCAGTTACTAACACACCATCGACCGCAACATTCAATTGCTTACAGACATTTCTTCGAACTTTTCATCACACACACACAATAGCCGCACCAAAAAAAAAAAAAAAATGGAACCTTTATTAACTGCAAACACCTTCAATATGCTGAATGAGTAACAACAACTAACGATCTAAATAGTGCCCTATTAGTATCTGTTCCTTGTGGATTTGATTTTCTTTTCATCCTCTTCCTCTCATTTTATTTTCACTTCAGTTTTCTCTCTTTTAGTTCGTTTATATAACGATCATTGGACAGGCGGACGAATTGGGCCTGTCATTTTGATGTTGATCTCAAAATGTGTATTCTATGTGAAGGGTCTTAAAATTGGATGTGTCAGAGGAAATTTAGGCTATAGAACCTATATACTGATATTTCTCGTACAGCCCCTTCAATTTTATACCCGTGTTTTTGATAGTTGTGTGACGAAATTTTCGTTATAGAATTTCCATTCGACGTCCTTTTTTTCCCTTTTTTAAATAAAAATGTGTTGTTTAGTTTTAAAATAAACTTATAATACTTTGTTATACCTACATTTTTATAATAGTTTTAATTAAACACTAAAGTTATTTTACTAAAATGAACAATTCGAGGATTTAGAAAATTATTATTAAAAAATATGTTTTGAACGTTTGTATTCATTTTGGAAAATGAATCTTTTAAACTTTCGGTTCCAAGAACAATAAGAAAGATGGACATAAAATCTATCCTTCTTTCCAAATATGGAATCCCTCGTTCCAAATTTTGGAAACATGAGAAGTATTTCAAGTATTAATGGCTTGTCCAGCACAGTCTTAATTCTTGAGTCTCTAATCGGTAGTGTTTAGTTCGTTTAAACCTAAACAGTCTACATTCTACAGTAAACTTAAAAATGTCTCTACGATTATAATCGTCACAATTTTGAATAGGGAATAGAAATTAGAAAAAAATAGAACGTATTGATTACTAAATATCTGTTAAGCTTGTTTACCATCCCTTAACTTATATTTACAGACATTATGCCCTCTTATTACTTAAATTTTTCAATTGGTTTAAAGATGGTCATAAATAACTTATAAGTATTATTGCATCAGAGAAATTCTTATATTTTACAAACAATATTCTTTAATCACAAGAAAATCGACCAATCCTGTAATCCTGTTCAGTATTTATGATTATGTCAGTTGTCATTTTTTGATATTTTTACGGCCATTGGTCAGTTTGTAAGTAACCCTAAACGTTAAAATTTGTTCAACTTAAAATACTACAAAAGAGGAAAAACGATTAGAGACTATATAGCAGACACTTCAAAAAATAGCAAAGAACAGAAAATATCGAATATTTTGAAAACCAAAAAGAAATGGACTTTAGTTTTAAAGGCCATTTTGATTATAAATTTAATGCAAAATCACCTTATACGCTTAAGTTGTGGCTAGTTAAAACTAAGTCACCCTGTGCATTTTATGCAGAAGTTTATATTTAAAAAAACTTATTAAACCACAGTTTGTAATACACACATACATACATACATACATACATATATCGAAAATTCAACTTCCCCATTTACCTTTTTAAATTTAAATAATCTATTTAAAAAAGTTTTCATATTAGTAATGTATAAGTGCCAGGAAAACAATATGTGCCCCATTGTAATTTTAATTAAACTACACTAACCAATTGAGTTTAATTTACTTTCCAAACTTTTATATGCACAATTTTTCATATATATTGCAACAATAGAAAAATAAAAACACAAACTGTACGTACATACAATATGGTATATATTTATTTTAGTATTTTTGTTATAAAAGTACCGCCACCACATAATATACATATTTCAATTTCAATAGTATATAGCATATTTGATTTTATGTATATAGAAGAATTGTGAAGAAGTTTATCGAAAGAAACCATCCGTTTGCATGAAAGACTTTTTCCCTATACATATATATATTTTTGTATCCCAAACGGTTTTCGCACACAAAACTGGTTTGTGTGCAACCGCCACTTTTTCTTCACCATACATACACAAATCCTGAAAATATTGTATTGAAGTAAGTTTTTTCCCATAAAACTACATTTTGCTTTAAACACAAAACATGTTTTTCCAAAAAAAAAGAACAACCCAAATTGCAATTTGTTGTTAAAATTAGTTGCACTTATCTAAACGAAACAGTAAAGAAAAATCACCAAGGATTAAATGAAAATTCCCTTGACCACAAACCGGTGGAGCATTTGGGGGTGGTCATGGTATACATGTGTGTGTGTGTATTATGTGTCTTCATTCGGACAAAAGGCACCTTCTTAGAAATAAGAACTATAGTATGAGGATATTTCAGATCATCCCTAAGGACTCTAAAAACGATGTAGACCATTTTAACATTTCTTTCACGTAATGGCAAAAATTGCTCTGTTCGGTTTGCTGGCAACCAGTAGTAATCTTTATTTCCGCCTTTACTACTACTTTTTTCAGTTTCTCTCACAATTTTTTCCTTTTCTTTTTTTTTTCTACACAGCCTTTTTTTCTATTGATGGTCATTTAAGGTGTGACTTGATTTTGATCAGTTTTCAATTGAAAATACATTAAAGCGATTCTAATTACAAGAATATTTTTAAAAGCAGTAAGCACACAACCTGTTGATAAACATACACGTATCACATATGCAAAACAACCCCTATATATACGTATATTCACAAAATAAACAAAAAACTTGAATATTTCAGCAAATAAAATGCACAACGATATTATAAGGGTGGCACAAGTTTATACAGAAATACTTTCGTAATTAATAACTTTGCTTATTTAGAAACTATTTCCGCTTTAAAAACAGACACCAACACACATAGAATGAGGGTGGATGGTACCGATGGGGCGACCGTCATCCCCATATATATGTATATAACTAATAACAATATGATTGAGAGTGGCAGTGTTGGTTTGAAAATGTGGCATTTAGTAGGAAACTTATTATAATTAACTTCAAGTCAATATAAAATATAATGATAGTATGTTAATTAGAAAATAAACTTGTGAAATTCATGTCTTATTTTATACAGCATTTTGTTGATTTCATAATTTTCGGTTTTAATATTGAAATAAACTGCACGTATATATAATACAAATTTCAACGTTTTAAATTAATTAACTTAAACTTTTTATTATTATTTCTTTCTTTCTTGCTTTCATTTTTTTTTTTTTTGATTTAAAGACTCGAAAACGTTATGAAAATTATATTTTATTTGTTCTACTCAGGGAATGTTTGATGCAATCATTTAAATTTTAACTTTTTGTTGGAAAACATACAGTTTATGAACTTGAAACTTTTCATTACTTTCATGAATTTTTAAAGAAATTCGTAAATCATCTTTTAAAAGCCTTAAATATTATTATGAAAAAAAATAAAATGTTTAATTTAAATTTTATTAGCTTATATCACATTAGTTTCCTTGTTCACTACTAAATTATATAATTTATAGGGTTGGTGAGGTGTTTATAGAGCCAAATAATAAATTTACACCTAAACAAAAACAGATAAAATAAACTACTATATGGGCTTTAATACACGACCATCGACATCGTATTTTTCACACACTATTTTTCTTCGATACATCTATAGGAAAAACTTTCAACAAACTTTTCCAACATTGATCTTATACGACTATTTTCTATATTTCTTTTAATAGAAAAAAATTCTAACGATCTAACGAGAATTTTTAATTTTTAAATAAGCAACTTATAAAATATTAAATACTTATTAAAACATTACACTTTCTGACAAACAAGAAACTTTATAATTGAATTAAAATTTCATTCTGAAAATATATATGTATATTCAAACAAGTTCAAGAAATTGAACACAATTTCACTTTAGTCAACCCTTTTCCTAATTTAACTTTAACCCCGAATAACATATAATTATAAATTCTGTTTCGGATTATTCTTCACAATTTATTTCAAAAAACTTCGATCAATATAAAAATATTGAAACAAAAAAAAAGTACGAAAATCTGAAAAACTTTTTTGGATTTTTCTCTTCTCTTTTCCTTTTTTTTGACTACACATTAATAAGATATATTAAGACTAACCCCAATAATATATAAATTCTATTTCATAATATTCTTCAAAATTTATTTAATAGCAAAAAAACTACTGCCAACATAAAAATATTAAAACAAAAAGAAACTACAAAAATCCGAAAAAGTTCTTTCAATTTTTCTCCTCTTATTTTCTTTTTTTTGACTTTACACATTAATAAGATATATTAAGGCTACTTGATGTGTTTTGTTGTTTATAGGAAGGCGGTGATCCGGAAGTGAATGGTAAACCAAAAAGTCCTATACATATACACGTGTGCGTGTGTGTGTTTCTAACAAAACCTCCCCCTTAACAAAACTTGTGGGTTCACAGTTTTAGGAACACCAGCAAAAGTTAAACTTAACTCCCATAGACAATTTACTTACGTTGGCGGCGGCGGTGGCAGCGGCGGCGGTGACGGTGGTGGCAGTTTATAGAATGATGGTATATAACATACACACCACTATACATATATATATTATACACAAAACTTTTAAATTTGTTTTCTTTATCTTGTTTCACATACGTTGCGATGCATTTTATACATACTGATGAAATTCAATTTACAAACAACGCCGCCACCAACACCACCACCACCTCCACAACCTAAAATTCACATCATCTAATCCTTATCAACTTTTCCAAACTAATTCTATCTCTTTTTCATACAATTGTGTGATAACGATAACAATCTGAGTCTGAGCCAAAAAAAAACAGTACAATTCCAATCAATAAGTGTTTTGTTTGTTCAAAAAAAAAGTGTATCAATTTAGTGTTTGTGAATATTTTAAAGTGGTAACATTAGAACAAAATCCCAGTCCCCCAGTAAATGTCTTCTTTGATGTCACGTCAACTTATGAAATATCATACTATTGCTGCAATTTAAATAGATTTTATATGAGCAACAAGTATCTATCGATTATATATTTTTTTGTTGTTGTTGTTGTTCGTATAGTCGTTTATATGTTACATAATATATACCCTTCGTTCAAAAAAATAAATAACCTGCCATCAAAGGAAACAACCATGTATACATACATACATATATGTAGGAAAAAAGAAAAACAACTTACGTAGCTGAACGTTTAAGCAAAAGGAAGAGGGTGATGTCATTTCCTCTCTCTACAACATATTTATAATATTATTGGATTCTTCTTTTATAATCTGAAATTAGAAAACATTTTCTGTTATAGAAAATTAATTTAAGAAAAATAATAATACAACAGCAAAAAATATATAATATGTATGTATAAAACAAATTACAATTTTTCGTTTTCTGTGCAATAAATTGTAAAAATTAATCAAGTGTAAGAACGGACTCTCGACAAGAATTAAAGGGGAAAAGAAAAGAAAACATTTGTACAACTGCCAGAGGGGGTTTTTTCTTGGCTCTTAGTTTATTTTACAGGGGGCGGCGGCGGCGGTGGCGGCTGTTGTGAAAGTCACGAACTTTTCCAAAATGGGGACCAACATATAAAATTGCACAAAACCCAACCAACACACACACACACACACACGAAGCCTCTAATAATACACAGACATTCTTATATACATTCTCTGCCACGTACCAAAACCGGGGCCTGTGGATGCTGAAAGCTTATATAATAATCTTAGGGTTATATTGAAATTTGGTATATAGAGAACAGGAAAAAAATTTCTTCCACAAGCCCACAAAATATGTTTACAACGTTGTAAAACAATTTAGAAAGCGTACGTATACTGAAAACATGCGATACTGTGTGTGCTCCTCTTCTTTTGGGTTGAAGCTTTTTGGTTTTTCTTCGTCTATATGAAAAGATCCTTTATTTTAAGCCAATATATATATGTGCTGGGAGAGGATGCGAAAAGTTATACACAAGACGATTGAAATAACGTCTGGCACAAAACTGTTTTACAACTTATTTTCAAACCAAATTTTTTTATGGCTTCATCCACTTCTTTTATACTATATACTTTTGATACGTATTATAACAATACACAGTTGAATGAAGTTTTCCTTCTTCGATCATAAATTCAAAGTGCTCTACACTTTATATATTACATATATATTTTTTTTCTGGCTTCTTCACTTTTTTTTCTATTATATTGCCTTTTTATCAATTGCCTCGCGTATGACTGACATATTTTTTTATGACAAAAGGAAAAGAGCATTAAAATCGCACATTTTTTTTTGGGGAAATTTGGCCAACACAGTGTGTGTGCAATAGTTGGCAGACTATCCCACCCCCAATCCCCCACACAGCCCCACGCACACAGACACGCGATAAATTAAACATAATGGTCGAGGGAGACGTTATACACTATAGTGTGTATATGTATGTGTGTGTGTGACGTCAGCTCTTCGTGCCATGAATCCAGGATTTTGTGGCGGTGGCAGTGTGGTGGCGGCAACGGTGGTGGTCTGTTATATGTTTTCGGGAAATGGAGAGAGACGAGAGAGAATCCTATACATATATATATGTATATATTTGAATGTGAGAGGCGGCATATACAAGAGAGAAATTCACTTTGTCCACCATGCAAACCTATATATGTATATATAACATATATTTATATGCTATGTGCAAGAGAGTGAGAGCTTTTGCACCCAAAGCTTTATAAGGGTTGAATTAATAATTTATTTTTGTTTAGAAATTACATGGCTATATATGAGAGAGGATGGTATGCATATTGTGGGGCTTTCAGTAATTTTTTTCAATTTAGAAAACTCTCTCATTTTCTCTTTATATATATATATGTATATGTATACATGTTTTGTGTTTATATATATATGGGGTTGTACTACCCTAACGAAAAACACATAACACCACCAGCTGACGTTTCGCTTTCTATATACATACATATGTATATACAAAATTATATTAAACAAAGGAAAAATCAATTGTATCAACTCTCGGAAAATTATTAATTCACTCGAAAATTTAACTAAATTAAAAAAAAAGTTTTTTCGGTTGTAGTTTTCTCAAAAACGGCATTTTTAATCAAAAATTACCAAGAGATGAAAAATTTTACCCACTAAATTATCTACCAAAAGTACCAAATAAGGTCTTCATTACCAAATGAAAAAGTCTTACAACCATCCCTTTGTATCGTCTTAAAATATTTTAAATTTTTTTTCAAAATTAGAAAAACAAAAAGCTTTTTTCAGTTTTAATTTTCTCGAAAACGGCATTTCTAATCGAAAATTATTAAAAGATAGAAAATGTTACCAACTAAATTATCTATAGAATAACACCTTAATTATCTAATTAAAAAGTTTTAAAACCACCCCTTTTTATCACTACATATTCAACCGAATTAGAAAAACAAAAAGTTCTTTTCAGTTGTAATTTTCTCAAAAACGGCATTTTTAATCAAAAATTACCAAGAAATAAAAAATTTTACCCACTTAATTATCTACCAAATAAGGCCTTCGATCATTAACAAATGAAAAAGTCTTACAACCATCCCTTTGTATCGCTCAACATTTCAAAATTTTTTTCTAAATTAGAAAAACAAAAAGCTTCTTTCAGTTGTAATTTTCTCGAAAACGGCGTACCTATCTAATCAAAAAGTGTCAAGAGATAAAAGATGTTACTAACTAAATTATCTACCAAATAACACCGTAATTATCAAATTAAAAAATTTGAAACTATCCCTTTATATTTATTAAAGGGGTAATTAAATTGAAAATAACTTAAAATTTAACTAAATTAAAAAACCAAAAGTTTTTCAGTTGTAGTTATCTCGAAAACGATATTTCTAATCAAAAACTATCAAGAGATAAAAAATATTACCGACTAAATTACCTACAGAATAAAATCTTAATTATCAAATGAAAAAGTTTTAAAACCACCCCTTTATATCACTATACATTCTATACCTATAAATTGTTTGGAAGAAAAAAAGTTTTCCAGAGTTACATTTTCGGGTTTATTAAATAAAGTTTGTTAAACATACGGAATACACCTCGATTAATTAATTAATAAGTTAGTCTGTCTGTCAGTTTGTAACATACGTATGTCAACAATATAATTCTATTTGGATGTACGCCAAAACACTCACACATACACGTATACATATACATACATATATATTCGACTACTACTTGATGGACACTTTGCGATCAAATTTATGGGGCAGTCGTCAATTTATGTTATCAATCGTTCAATGCTAATTGTAGCCATTTAGGAATTTATGTCCCATCTCTCTGGTGGTATGTTTAATGGGCGCGGGTGACATCAAACCTATTATACACACATAAAAAAAGAATCCTAACGAGAACATGAACGAAAAAAAAAACACACACAACAACAATAACAACATGCACGAGTTTGTTGGGAAAATAATGCAAAAACTGATGCCGAATGATGGACAAATGTATTATGTTTTTTCCCCCCCAAAAAAATAAATAAAAAAATATATACAACATCAATATTATCGTGATTTGTTGCTGATACTGTTATTACCTTTTACAAATCTGTTAAATGTGATTTATATTTTTTTTTCAAACTGTACACTAATTACAACCATTTTGTCTGGAATTTGTATTTGTCAACAAATTTTTTCCATTTTGACCAATTTAAAAATACCTAAATACATATTTGAACAACAAAACCGTACAAATGGCGGTAGCAAAAATTCATAAAATAAAAATTTTAAAACACAAATTTCATTCTACTCTTATATAAAATAAATAAATAAATAGGTAAAATATAATAACAAAAACACATGTCTAATAATAAAAACTTTTTCAACCCTCTTTACTTAATAAGACAGCATTTAAATTATTAAAAAGATAATTTTAAAAAAATGAGAAACGAAAAAAAACATGAACTCATTCTTTATTTTCTAGTGTAGTTTCTAAAATTTTTTCTTTTTATTATTATTTTTTGTTTTTTTTTTGTGAAAGGGGAGGCAATATTTAACGAGATTTTAAGTTGTAAATGAAACTACAACAATTACAATAAAACTGTGAAAACTCACATAAAATACTTAATTTAGTTTTCTTGAACTTGAGAACATATAATCCAGTCCCCCAATGGCCTAAAATTTTTAAAGCATTCTCAAAGTTTAAAAAGGAAATCACAGCATACAAAGATGGTACAAAGTTTAGCCTTACATTTCGTTATTTTTAAACAAAACTATTAAAGATAAAAATATTTATTTTAATAAAAAAAATTAATGGGATTAAATACAATCAAATTTATCGACTCGATAAAGGCAAATAAAAATTTACTACACTATAATATCATGAAATAAATAAAAATTTATAGCATTTTTATTACATCTCCATTAATATATTAACAAAAGTAAAAAACAAATCCATTGTTTTATCTTGAATAAACATTTAAATAATTAATAAAGCAAAAACTTTTATGCTTAATTTAAACAATCTGGTAAACAAAAACCACAACAACTTATTTGCAAATATAATATTATTAAAACAATTCCAAAAAAAAACAAAAATAAACATATTCAACATTTATGCAAATTCATAATATCATGTTATATTATATGAAAAGGAAAATGAAACTAGCAAAAAAGGGGAAAATAAGACACCAACCACCAAGACGAACTATTTTTTTGATTAGTTCTTTTACCGAAAGTGGTGAGTATATGAATAAATTTGCCCCTCTTGGGGGATGACCTCATTAAATTAGACGCTTTCTAAAAGCATAATTAAAATATGAAATGTGTGTTTAACAGCTAAAAGGCACGTTTCTGTAATCGTAAAACTACCCTCTCACATACGTCATTATCTAACTAATAAAACTTGATCAAAAAACCAACCACACCATTTTTTTTTTGTTCAAATGGAACAAATTCGAAATTATGCACATTTAAAAAAAATGGTTTAAAACTTTACATCTTTTAAACTTTTACCGTACACTAATAAAAAGTTTTCTAACAATAAAATTCACAACAGATTTCTTGCTCCTGTATAGAAAAGAAAAAAAACAACACCTTAAAGTTTAAAAGTGATAATAAGAAAATCGAGGACCTACATCTAAAAACAAGGCCTGAATAAAAAAGTGGGCAACTTTTTTTTTGTAAAAATAAAGCAAAATAAAGCACGATATATTAGATATTATTGACAAAAATTTGATTAGAGCTCAAATAATTCGACAAGAAAAAACTACAAACAGAAGCGACACAGAAAAAAAGCTAATTTTATTTAACTCGTGAGTTAACTTGAAAAAAAAAATGTGATTTAATAAATTTTAAGAAAAAGAAAATCTTTCTTCGCACAAACAGCATGTATAATTCTAGTCACGTGACTAAATATAACGACACAAAAAAGGTAAACATATAAAATGAATTGGAGTACATTATGAACACAACAACAACAAAAAATAATACAAGAACTGAAAGTTAAAAATACATGTATATATAAACATTGTGCAAATAACATTAAACAGAAAATGAAGAAAACACTCGTTCTTTCTCTCTCTGTCTTGAAAACAACTTGACAAATCGACGAAAGAAAACAAACTGTAATTTTATTTACCCTCATTTGACAAAACAAAAGTAAAAAAAATAGAAAGAGAAAGGGATGGGAAACATTTAATTTCACCAATTTTCTGTTTCTGTATTTTGTATGTGTTATATGATGGGACGAGTTGACGGTGGCGGGCTGGGAAAGGGTGGTTGTTGAGAAAAAGCATGCTTACCGCACCCTGAAAATTTCGAAACGAAAGAATGTTTCTCATTTAAGCAGTGGAAAAAAGTAATTAAAAGTTATACGCATCAGAGGCGACTATGTTGTTCCATTTATATCGATTTCAAGACGAAATCGTATCAAAGTTTTCCTTTTCCCCAACACCCCCAACACACACACACATATATATATATATATTTTGAGGGAAAGAAATGGAGATGTTATTAATTTAAATATACCAGTCGTTCGTATAGTATGATGAATACAAATTTCTGACGAATTTAGCTTTTCATTTCATATTCATAGAGAATTCTAAGCATCACTCAACTTATTTGAATATAAAGGGATGTTTTCATTTTACATAGAGAGGGAGTTATAAGTCAATAAGTTAAAGTATAAAGTCCCGAAAATTTAATTAGTAATTTAAACTTTTTATACATATATATGTATAATAAATGTATTTTTAGATCAACTTGAAAGTATTATTTAATTTTTAATTACTTTATAATCCATATAACAGATCATAATATATATTTTTATTTACAACAATATAAAAATTTTCTATAAAAATATATTTAATACCACTAAAAGCATTTCGCTAACAAAAAAAAAGTTAGTAATATATCAAAATACTATATGCAAATTCTAAACGACTTCCAACAGGAAATTTCTATTTTGAAAAATGTTTGAAAGCTTCTCGTCTATTGATTGTATTCATTTTTATGAGGATATTTTACATTTATTATTAGCCTATACCTAGACCATATAAAGTGAAAATAAAAATATCCTCTCTTTCACAATATTTCTAAGAACACGCTTTACGATTTTTCTTTTACATTAGTATTATTAAATAATAATTTAATTAACTTATAGTAGGACAATTAAACAAATAAAACAAGAGATAATATAACACAGTAGATCGTATAAGCATCATCAAAATAGAAGGGAAAATGGGGGATGTTTAAGCGACTAGAGTCAATTTACGATGTAATAAATGAATTGAGAACACAACGTATGTAGGAAATGTTGTAAAATAGAAGGAGAAATAGCTCAACTCCTATCTATGTGTGTATTTCGTGAGTGGAAATGATGAATACAGGTGTTTAGGGTTGAAAGGGTTGTATATATACACCCCCCACAATGTTACGATGTAGTGGAGAAAGGAAAGCATCTATTAATACTGATTACATGAAGATATACGTAACTGATAAATGTTTATATTGTAACACAATGATTGATGATCGAGAGTTAAATCAACGATTTAAAAACTCTTCCTTTTGTCTAAATCAATAAATTTCAACTTTTTTCGTTTATAATCAAACATAAAACAGACAGAACGAACACAAAAAAAATGTATACAAGTATATAATAAAATTGAAAGATATACGACTTTCATTATTACAGGGTTCTTTGGTTTTCATCAATATTGAAAATGATTATAATCAAATCTATTTTGGCATTTTTCCCTGCTACATACTTTGAAATAATGTTTTGGCAGATTCTTTTACTTATTATTGGAAATAAAAAGTTTCTTTACGAAAAACTTTATCTATGATATATTTACTTTTAAAGACAATCATTATTATGCGATAATCCCACAATGTATTCAAAAATTATCTGGAAACAATATTATGAAAAGAGTTTTTTTTAATAAAACTGCAACTGCTAATAAAGTGCAAATAAAAGTGTTGGAAAAACAGTTCGTTTTTATGGCACCAACACATGTTGATAGATACTTTTTTGTGCGTTAATATGTGGATGTTAAGAACGGCCATTTTGCCAATACTATGGCCTTATATTACCAAAAATATAGACCGATATATGTGGGATAGAAAGAAAATATTTTCTAGTTTGTTGAAGAAAAAAATGTCAAGTCTTCTCATTTGCTTGTGAATTTGCCATCGTTTTAAAACCCTTCAACTTGAAACGAGTCAAATTCCACACAATAGCTTCTAGAGTAGCAGGATATTGTTCACTTAGAATATCTAATGTTCCTTCCCATATATTCCTTGTTCATTGGGGGTTGGTTCACTTTTATAATTTCAACTTGTTATGCTATAGAATATGTTGTTACTTGTTGTAAGGTGAACATATTGTCTTGTATATGTCAGTGATTAAAGTTATCTACATAATGATTCTAGTTTGTGAATGAAAATTTACTTGATGTTATGACGAACTAGATGGGTAATAACTTACTATATTGCCACTAAACTTCTCAAATTACTATACGAGAATATTTAGATTTTACAAAATAACTCTATTATACTAAATATATGCGAAAAGGTGTATGTGTGTGTGGTTTAAACTTTAAAGTATGACGAATTATTAAAGTTATGAACATAATTAGATGAATTTCACAGCTTTGTTTAACCAAAAATGTACTTGGCTGGTTTTATCCATATGTTTTATCTTAACCAAAAAAGAACAGACATCAACAAAGAAGTTTCTAAAGACAATTTTATTATACTTATTCATTCAGAGGCATTAACAAAAATACACAACATTTTATACACCTGATTTGAAACTGGTTGAGCTATTTGTTTAATTGAAATGAAAAATTTGTTGAGAAGCTTTTTATGTAAGTTTTTTTATTTTTGAATATTCATAAAATGTTTATATAAAACAAGTTACTTAACTTTAAATTATAACGAACTATTGAAGTTACAAATATAATTAGATAAAATTCATAACTCTGTTTAACAAAAATTTTACTTGGCTACTTGGCTAGTTTTATTTTAGCGTAAAACAATAAAAGATATCGAGGTATACATTTCTGAAAATAATTTTATTTTATTTGTTAGAAAAAAATAAATTAGCAAAGATTATGCCATTTAACACACCAGATTTGAAACTGACTGACCTATTTGCTTTCTAATAAAATCTAAAATTTCTACCACTATATAATTGAATTTAAACTTGTTAAGGAGCTTTTTGTAAGTTTTTTTAATTTTTGAAATGTATGAAGGTTTATATTCAAGAATAATGAATTAACTTTAAAGTATGACGAGTTACAAACCTAATTAGATGACATTCATAGCTTAGTTTAATCAAAAATTTACTTGACTTGTCTTATCTTACCAAAAAAAGAAAACACAATCCACAAAGAAATTTCTAAAGACAACTTTATTGTACTTTTTTGTTCAGAGATATTAACAAAAATTGTTACACTTTATACTCCTGATTTAAAGCTGATTGAACTGTATGTTTTCTAACGAATATCAAAATGTCTAACACAATAACTGAATTTAAACTTGTTGAGGAGCTTTTAATCTAACTTCTATTTGTTTCTAAACAGTCAGGAACATTTACATAAAGTACGCGCCAGCTTAGAAAAATCTGGTTAGCGCATTAACATGCTGATGATGCATTCTATAATGCATTTGCTTATAGAGTACTTACCCATACATGTTGTTTGAAGTCATGCCACTGATTTAAAAAAAAAAATTATCCATGGCTTCTCCCTTTACAAAAACAACGAGTACCCATATAGGCCAGGTTTTTCTAAGCTGGCGCGTACTTTACATACTTGTATATGCAACAAAAATTAAAAGAATCAAAATTCGAAAAAAAAACTACTATAAATTATTGTCGGACTATCCACATGTGTTCCCATATGTTTCCAATCCAACTAATACCCATAAATTCAAAACAAATTGTAAATAATAAACGAGCTTAGTTTCGTCCCCCTAATAAAATATTCCCACTAGGAAAAACGAGAAAGGAAACGAACAAGTGTAGAGAAAAAATTTGGAAATTGAGGTCAGAGAAACGCATATTCAAACCATCCCTTTTCACGCTACTGAAATATCCTGAAAAATATTTACTAAAACGTAAATTATAACCATTTTATCTGCTTATCTATGATAATAGTTTCCCTTGTTTTGCTATTATTATAAAATTTTTATTTCAACAAATGCAAACAGTCGTGTACCCGAATACTGAAAATTATACTATTGTCCCTTTTTTTTACTAAAACTATTAAAATATTTACAAAGTCCTTCATGTAACTGTATACATTTTACGTGTGAGACTACTAGACAAAAAAAATGTAATATGTTTGTGAATATTGATTTCAAATTTTTTTTCCTTCTTCTCTCTTCTACATTCTCATCTCACTATACATAAACTTGCTTTTGCTGTTACATTCACAGTATTAAATTTGTGATGGAGTAGTCGTCATAAATCCAAAATAACTTCGTGCTTATACATGAGATTCTGATATTTGGCATCTAGTTCCAGCCAATGGAAATTTAAGGAAAATCGGGCAAAAGGCATATAACCACCATCACATGTATATATATTGCTGTACATATACATATGTGGAGAATAACCCCTTCAATTTCATAAAGCACGTGACATTAGCACTTCCTTATAAGGGTTTCACAATTTAATATCTTATTTTAATATTAATACTTGTCAAAATCTTATTCTTAATAGAATCATTGATAAGATTTAATGTTGGATTATTTTGGCACAAAATTCTTATATGGTTTTATATTAACTTTATATCTAATATGATAGAAAATTATTGCTCGTTTGTGCATTATTTAACAATTTCTTATAGAAGTTACGAAATATTTTTGAAATTTTTATATTTATCCATTATTCAAACGTAAAAACAGTGATGCTTCCGTTGATGTTTGATGATAGATTACAATTTTACTTTTTTTTATATTTTGTATATTATTCTCTTTGAAAACAGTCGTACATCATTTAAATACGTATGTCAAAAATCTGAGCTTATTCTTTTTTGAAAACACGTCACATTTATTATAAAAATATTTAAATGATATATTCACGAATATCTGTTTAAAATAAAAAAAAAGAGACGATAATATAATCAGATTTTCACACTACAACAATTTTATTTCGTCTTTTCATTTATAATGAAATGTAATTGCACATTTCAAATATATCAAATTGTAAAATTTGTTACGGGCCATTGTTATTTGTTTCTAGAAAATTTTTGGGATAATGAAAAATGTCGATATAAATCAATTCGATAGAATTGTATTTGTACAACGAGATTGTATTAAGCTTTTTGAGATTTTCCTCTCTTTTTCTTTCTTCATCGTATTCAATTCTCTCCATACATACATACATATAGACACATATTTTAATTTCAAACGAAAAAGAAGTTCAGCGAACTTATTTTGAAAAGTTGCGAAAGATAAATGAATTCAATACTAAATAACCTGCTACCCTGCTAGCAGACAAATATAGAACAAACATACACAAATCTTATCACAACAATAATAAATTTGTAAATAATTAATACTTAAAATATTTCATATTCCAAAATATCAATTACTAAAATATAGAGTTTGAACTAGAATTGTTTACTTAATATAACTCCAAATTGCCAAACTCAAACAGTTAGAATGTAAACATGTTTATTTAACAAATAGTAAGTATTCGCTTACCACACAAACTATACAATTACAATAAACCTTATACATATACCATATACCCCTCAAATATTCAACACACACAGTAAGAAGAACTGAAACTTTCATTAATATTTGATCGAGTACTAATATAATGTAGAAAGTAGGAAAAAAAAATGAAAAAGTGAAATTTATGCCTAAAACTTCCCTTATATTCTCGATTCAACCATATGCCATTTTCAATGAATTGAATCTAGGTCATCGATCTGTCTTATAAAAATGTTATTAGTGTAATGGAACCATTTAGACAAAATGTATATCCTACTGTCGACACCCTTATAAATGTGTTTTATGTATAAATATAATTATACGTATTATTTCACCGATTTTCTATGTCTTCTCTTCATTATCATTTCGGTTTTTTTTTTATTTTTATTTTTATAAAAATTAATCAGAATAATGACAATAATATTCTACTGTTGAAAATTCCTATATAACATTAACGTCATATTAAAGTGAATCGTTTCGTATGTATATTCACAAAATTACCATAAAATCTGATGGAAAAGCACATTCAAGCCTATATTACTGTGTCAGTGTGGATGTGTGAGATTTTCTGTGTCAACATTACCCTTAATTAGTCAATGCACATCCCCCAACATATATACAGCTATATCACGTAAATTACATACATGGTACTAGTATATATTTCGCGACATACGCATTTTACTCTAAATTGCAATAACACTATACTCGACGCATATACGAGTATACATAAAGTTATTAACTTTATGAACCCTGAGGAATATAACCAGCAACTTATTCAATGGGGCCCTGTAAATTTACCATGTAACTTGGGCATTTAACTAATGAATTTTATCAAGATTATAACAAAAAGTGTTCTTTTGGCTTTGCTTCAAACTGGCACAAATTTTAATTGATAACAATATATTATTTTCAAAATTTTTGAAAAAGAAATGGTAATAATGTATTCTCATTTGAAAATCGTTTTCTAGATTAATTTTTTTATTTGTATCCTTTTTGTAACATTATTGTTTGATTTTTAGGCTTTTTCTAACTGATTTAAATGATAATATTCGACGATTTTCTAACATAATTTTTTATTTTTTAACCATTTTCTAACTCATTTTATTGATACCTAACGTTTTTTTCTAATTTGATTTTTCTTTTCAGACGAAGAAGAAATCTTCTTTCGATCTTAATACAAGCCAAGTTAGTTTTTATATCAAGCCTTCTTCTAATTGTGTGCTTAAGAGCTTTCCACTACCAAAATTCATAAACTCAAATCTAATAAACAAAATAAAAATCCAATTTAGAACATTTTCACAAAGAATTCCAGTATATAAAATTAACCACAGAACACAGAATAAAAAAATATATATAGGGTCGAAATGGATTTTAGGAATTTGCTATATTAAATCTGTCACATTTCGTTTGTAATTTATTATTTAACCCATTTATTATTCCCTTTCAGCCACAGTTCAGGTGCTTGTTTTAAATATATATAGAAAAACCTCAAACCAATGACCAAATCCATTGTTTTTAGTTAATTTCGTATTTATTTTTCAAACGAATTCCTTTTTCCATACCTATATTTTAAAAATAATAATTCTAATTCTAAACATGTAGTAAAGACACATCTTAAATACAAAACTAAATCATCTTGAACTATATAGTTTAGATAAGGTATACTATGTCGTAGAATATTTTTCCCTTTTCCTTAGATATGGGAGCCCATATCAAGGGACTAGACAGGAGTCCCATATTTCCGGGACTTTTGGCAATATATACATCTATATATACTATATATATATATATAACTATTCACCTTCCTCCCTTCTAACATGATCGGTTACCGACTAAGGGCGGTCCTGTTAGGTCCATTTGTCACAGCCAGATCGACTTAGCATATCACAAAACGCCTCTCAATTTGCCTTCGGCATTCGTCGTTCCGAATTTCAATTTTCAATTTCCCTCTGCATTTGCTATATTACCTTATACCCCTTTAGCCCGACCGTTCATTCAAACACAAATCCCTTTCAATCGACCTTTTAACTGTTTTCCACATACACACACACATACAAATATCATAAAATCCTACTGTGTTACGCAATTGTTCTATATATATACGTGTATTTAGTGTATTTGTTTGTTTAGCAAAACAACAAACAGAAAATTGGGGAAAAAAGACACACAAAAAATCAATATACAATATAGGGGTTGCGTTTCTGGTCGTTACAATCATCTGTTGTGATTGAAACACATTATTACTGGATTAATATGTCTCTGTTTCGCCTCTTTATATATATATTTGTATGTGTGTATCGGAAAATGGAGGGGTTTTTCTCAATAAAGAAACACATATAAATTACGGGAAAATTATTGCCCCATTCACAAATTAACAATAAAAAAAAAGAGAGCGAAAAAAAACGATACAAAACAAAGAAAATGTAGAATTAATTAATTTCATTCGATAGATAGAAAAATAATAAAAAAAAAGAGAGACTGAGCGATACAATAAAAGTATTAAATAGATGTCCAAACGGGTTTTAGTTTTAAAGAAAAATTAAATACGAATTAAATAGTTATTTGTTTTATAAGGCTAGAAACTGAGCTTTTGCGAGTGTGAGTTTTTTGAGGGCTGAGGCCGCAGGCCGAGGCCCTCAACGTACGAACACTCGCAAAAGAGTTTCTAGACGCATAAAACACAATATTTTTTGCGCCGACAATAATTATTTAAATAAAAAAATTAATTTAATAAACAATATTTCGACTTGACACATTTGACATCTGTCAAATCAATTCATTTTCTGAATCAGTGGGAACGTAAATTGCACTAAATTTCATTTTGCCTGCCTAGGCAGGAAAAACGCAGTTTCTAGACGATTTTCGCGATTGCAAAACGACTAAATACGGACGGAGGCGCAAAAAATATTTTGACATTAATTTGTTTACTGCGTAACGCTTTTTATATAAATATTAAAGACTAATTCAAAGTATAGCTATTAATAATGCAAAGTGGTTCCTACTTTTTACTTATAATTTAATATTCATCTGTATAAAAATGGAAATTCTTCGTTTTCTTCATACACTTTTCTGAATTTAAAATTTCCAAACGAAATCAGTAGTATAAGAGGAAGAAAAAAAATTGCCATTGGTTCAATATTATTATAAAAGAAGTAAAAACTACATTCTAGACTTGTAGCTTCCGCTACTATGCAATTCAAAACGAATCTGTTTACTAAAAATACACCACCAAAATAACAAAATCAATAAATTCTATATAGGAAAACAGGAAATAAATTCAAATTTCACTTTTCAACACACATAAAACTTTAAAATATAAAAATCACAATTTTCCTGCTGTGGCGTGTTAAACGGCATTTTAAACACGCATATTTATATACAATATTTCTCAATTGAAATTATAACATTTTGACTACCCTTAACCTTGCCCTATATGTATTATAAAAAAAAATTAAAAACGGAAACCTGGAGGAAAATGAAGCCACTTCGTATTACCTATTTACATGGAAACTGTGAGTGGCACGAAATTCTCTCTATTTTTTTTTTGTATATGTATATGATTTAAGGGAGTACAAAACTTGATGTGCTTTGTTATAAAAATAGCAACACAAATCACATAATCTTTTTTAGAAAATCGTGTACATGTCAGAAAAATATAATAATATTGTTATAAAAAAAACTACCTGTCAAAAAATATATCACGCATAATGATTGAGTTAAAAAGTTTATATGCTGCGAAAAGTCAATTTTTGTATAATAAATTAGTCAACGTTTTATTGCTTACAAAATATGCTCCACAAAGTTATATTTTATAATAATAGTTACTGAAAAATAGAATGTAGAAGAAGATTAATCAAAATTTGATTGCAGACAAAATTTACAACACAACAGTTTTTTATAATAGTTACAAAAAGAATCCATAAAGTTAGTCAAAATTTGATTAGTAACAAAGAATATTTCAAAATACATATTTCTTTTAAAATACCAATTATAAAAAAAACCCAAAAACGTAATCAAATTTGGGTTATAGATTCTTTTACAATGACAGTTACAAAAAGGCTAGAAAATAATGGTTATAAAAATCAAGAAAATTAGTCAAAAATTGATTGTTAACCAAATAGGTTCCAAAAAATTCTTGTTTAATAATAGTTATATAAAGAAAAAAATCAAGAGAATTAGTCAAAATTTAATTGCTAACAAAATAAGTATGATCCGAAAATTCTTGTTTCATAGTTAGTTATACAAACAAATCAAAAGAATTAGTCAAAATTTGATTACTAACAAAATAAGTAGGTATGTTCCGAAAATTTTTGGTTAATAATAGTTATACAAAAAAATCCAGAAAATTGGTCAAAATTTATCTGCTAACAAAATAATTATGTTCCAAAAAATTATTACAAAATTACAAAATTATTGTTTAACAATACAGTTATACCAAAAAAATCAAGAAAATGTGTCAAATTTAATTACTGACAAAGTATACTTAAAAATGTTTCATTATTAATACCTATAATTACAAAATAAATCAAGAAAATTAATCAAAATTTGATTACCTGTGGACAAAGTACACTTCACAAATTTCTTTTAACTGTAGATAATAAAAATTGAGAAAACTTCAGAATATAGTTATAAAAGGCGACTCTACTAAATACAAAATTAGCCAACGTTTAATAGCTGATAAAGTAAACTTCAAAAACTTCTTGAATAATAATAGCTACAAAAAACACCTCCAAAAAATTAGCCCAAATTTGCTGACAAAGTGTTTGAAATTTTTTTTCTTGCAACATCAGTTTTTGCTATTATAAATATAGAACGAAAAAAAAACTGGTCTAAAAACATAAGACATCAAAACTTGATATAATAATGTATATCTGCCAACCCTATATCAGACTGAGAAAATGCACAACGGACCTTTTATCCACATAGCCCTCGAAAACATGTTGTAATTTATCAAAAAGTGACAGATTAGCATAATAATCTTCTGCTTGACAAAGTGCGTATATGTTATGTCGGTCAATAAGAGAAGAGGCGAGGACTATTCTGGAATGGAAGTGTGTGTATATTATATTCGGAGCAACATATACTACTATCTACAGGGGCCCACTAGAGAACATTAACGCTAAATGATTTAACGGGGCCATTACGTGCAAATTGATGATCAGACAGCAAGGGGATAATTAGTATACATGGGAATAGATTTGCAAGTCAGAAACGCTTGATCCGTGTAATTTCAACTCACTAATATATATATTATGTTTCTGGCCCCTGTAATACCCAACCATCATCTTTCTTACATCATCTCCCTATCCAGTGAATTTCATTTATCGACTTTAACAAACAATTAAGAACAATCGACTAACTGGTTAGCAAAAGCCAGCCACAAAATGATGTCTGGCTGTCACCTTGCCCCAAGCTTCAGCCACTTTTGGCCTTATAATCTGTGATCCACGCACCCAAATTACACACGCATGAAAACCACACCAATTCCCCCAACACAGTTACCCGATTTTATAAGAAAACTTCCTTAAAGTTTGAAGTATATATATGTATATACGTATACGCGGTGGTTTTCCACGCTTTTCTCTCACAACCACACACATTGAAACTAAAAACTGAAATTGCCTATGGCGTTTGCATAATTTATGCGGTATTTAATGTAGCAGTCATGCATTTGTTGGGCTCGTATTTAAAAAAAAAGAGAAAAGAAAAAATATAGCACGTAGAAACTTTTTTTTAATAAATAATAAAGCTTGGACGATAATTTAAACTCATATATTAATAGAAAAGTTTTTGTATAAATGTATATACAGTTGCTGGTTATTCACATACATTTTGAAAATTATTGTTTTATTTCAATTCTATATTATATTCAAGCAAGGAAGCAAGGATAAATTCCTATTTTCTATAGATAATTAATTCCCAATTGAAATACTAGTACTAAATTGTATTTAACGTAATTAACGTAATAATATTTTAGTAAAATTATCGTATGGTAAAGCTAAATAAATTCGTGGTATAATGGTATTTTATTTTAAATTGTAGTTTTCGGAAAACTGAACTGGTAATATGGTGTGGTTAATGGTTTCGTATTAATTTGAGTACCACACACTCAACCTTATCAACTAAATTCGATTTGGATTAGCAGTTTCCTAAAAATTTACATTTAAAAATTTCATGTATTCATGAGTATGTATTAAACTCAACTTTCAAATGTTGATATAGTTATTTACAGTAGAGCTTGGGAGGTGAATGTTTGCTAGCCGCCAAGCATATTTGCACACGAGTCGAAGACGACGACGTCATAAAAAAACGACGTTTTACGATATATGTTGAGAACAAAAAAGAATTTACTTGTTAATCAATCCTAATAATAATGTATTAATTACAGAACATGCTTTTTTAAACGCGTCCACTAGATAACTAAATAATATATAGAAAGAATGTATATCTCTCCAAACAAACTTGTTTTTTTAAAAATTTTTAAAGATGAATCACATAATAAACTTAACAACTTCGATTTAGAAAATTTTTTAGCAAAATTTTATTAAAATAATGTAGTGGAACTTCCTTAACTCGAGCTATCAGAAAAATACGATCGACTTTTTGTATAGCTTGTTTATATAAAAAATTAGTGATTAATATTTTAAAAAACAAGAAATAGATTTCAGTGTGTACTATTGATAATTTTTTAACACCTTAATTCAAATTATTATTTCTCTATAGTTTTTGGTGAATATTATTTGTAATTGAAAATTTCTATATCTGGAAATTTTTAATCCCTTCGTATTATCGCATTTGAGTTAGGGGATTATCATTTTAATAATATTTTTCTTGAAAATTTCCAAAATTAAAGAGTGATTCTATCTTGTAAAATTTTATTAAAAACTAGTTTTTTTTGTAAAGACCACATACTGGTTTATGTAAAACATATTCCATTTAATATACATAATTATATTTCATTGTTTTATGGATACCTACATATCCAATATTTAGTTTTAAATTTTTTCGTAATTGTAACCGATTATATTATATAATATCTAGGGAAGTGAAAAGGATATCAATTTTTCAATTTTTCTGTTAAGATAAAGAATTTCAAAAATTTCATGATTTAAATTAAGTGCAATTTTATTGTTAAATATGGTAATTGGTAACAGTCATAATTATGGAATAATCAAACAATATTTCATAATATGTATTTACAACTTTACAAGGATAAATGCTACCTTCTTCTTGGATAAGTATTTTGGTTATATGTACATATTTTGAATTCGTTTATAGTTTCCTATTTTGACTTAGTATTTCTCCATCATTTGGAATTTAGAAACGAAGTTTAACAATTTTCAAAATTTCTTAACTAGATATTTAAATGCTCATATCCGTTTTATTATTAAACGACTGTCATTCAAAATTAACTATTATAATGTTATCTAATCCTTCCTCTATAAAATACCTTTATTATAACTCTCTAGCTATACCAGAAAAAAATTACAGTCATTTTAAGCCAATATATGATGTACAGTTGTGGGCAGGTCAATCCGCCACTCAGGTATAAATCTAAAAAGGACGTGGTCCTTATTGAATATTGAGAAGTTAGGTACCTTAAGGGTACTATAAATTGCTATACAAAAAAATAAAAATTCAACAAAGTCGATATTTGAATATACATTTTACCTGAGTGGCGGATTGAGATGCTATCAACTATACAAATCCCTGTTAAGCTGCATTTACACGTTGCGAGTAGCTAAAGCGAGTAACTAAAGCAAGTAGCTTAATTTAGTCGGTTTTCGTTTAGTAGGTGTTTACACGTATTTTTCAATTTTTTAGTAAACTGTTTAGTGAATTCATTTAATCAAGACCATTTACTAATGTACTTTACTAAAACAATCTGTCTACACGTGTTTAGTTGCTAATATAGTTGCTCCTTTCGTAGGGTGGGGGAGCTACTCGGCCGAGTAAATAGAAGTGGATTCTATTTACTTGACTAAAAAATATTCTATGAGCGAGTACTTGTCCAAGTACTAAATAGACTGTTTACATGATGCAAGTAACTAAATTTAGCTACTTGCTTTAGCTTTAGCAACTAAACACGTGTGGACAGATTGTT
>SSSI01010316.1:0-18081 GCA_004796505.1 Oryzaephilus surinamensis
TGGAAAATTTCGGAAAATTGTGGAAAATATAGCGGAAAAACGAAAATTGCAAAATTTTTATCGATTCAGTCGGGTATTTTTTTTTCGAAAAAAATTTTTTTGCGAATTTCCACAAAATAGCTTTTCTCTTTAATGGAAATGGATCAAATAAATTCAACCATGATGTCAGTTGTTCACTAGGACTTGTAGTTTGGCCACAATTTGCAATTAAAGTTAAACCAAAAAAATTTTTCAAATTGAAAAACTTTAAATGGCCTTATCTCTGAAACTAATGAACAAATCTTAATGAATTTTCACCAGTACATTTTCCTTACATTCCTCTATAAACTGCTTTTTATTAGAAGTTTCTAGCTTTACTAGAAAAAAAATGGCGGCTGTTTCAAATTTTCGTGTAAATGAGTTGCATAAATGCTTAATAAAAAATTCAAAATCAGACATTTTGTTAAATAAATCACGTCTGTTAATGAAATAAGGCCTAATAAATATAAATCCGTTTACAAAATTAAATTTGGACTAGTAGTTTCTCCAGAATCGACATTTGAAAATTTTCTATTTTGAATAAAATTTTTAAAATTCCGGCCCCACTATAAAATCACATATAAGTATTAATACAGGGAAAATCCAAAAATAATACAACCGGTTAATGTATACCATTGCTTTTATTCGTACAAAACTATCTTTCTTTTACAATTTTGCTGTTGGTGGCACATGATGAATCACAAAACCAACATTCTTTGGTAACATATTACGTTATTGAAATATATAAAATATTGACATTATAATAATAATGATTTATAAAAGTTACGATATAAATATATTAGATTAATACAAATAAACAAACGAAGAAGGAATACCTTAGAGTGTAAAGAAAAAATCTAGAAAAAAAGGGCTTTTCACGTTAACAATTTTTTTTCTTTCAAAGCATTTTAACAGAAAATAAACCTGGCGTTAAATTTTATTTATAAAAACTTTTACGGAAAATATTAAAATACAAGGATAAAAAAATTAACAGTATTCAATAATTCAAATATTTTTTTCACAACATAAAAATAGGTCTACTTCATTTGTGGTAATAATAAAATGACTAAAAAACATAAATCACAATACATTGATATTAAAATTGCATTATACATGCATATATTTGGCGTGTACCATAATTACTATGTGATATTAAAAATAATTGCCGATAAAATATATGAATATAGGTGTATATTATGCGTTGTTGTCAATAATAATGAAATCCTGTTTACAGTGTTGGAACAGAATGATCCATTAAGTCCTTTAAAAGAGATCCAGCCATTCTGAAAACGAATAAAATTTATAATAAACTTTAATTATCTTAAATGAATAATTATTGTTTTACTTTTTAACCATATGGTCGTAAATAAAACTAGGAATAACTGTAACTGTAACCACATTGCCAGCATCTTCAATAATTTCCTTAATCTTCTTGTCTTTCAATCCAACCACGTTTCGTCCATCAACTTCCAGAATCTGGTGGTCAGTTAACACGCCATTTCTGGCCGCCGATGAATCTTTAACCAACGTGGTAATTTTGCCATTCTTGAACTGGAAGCCAATACATCCGACACTGTCCTTGTGCAGAGTGATTGTCCGTTCAAATGGCCGATCGCGCACCACAATTTGGATGCCATTCACTGGCGACTCCTTCAGCATTTTGTGGACTTTGTCCATTGTGAAGCCGGCCACGTCTTGTCCGTTCACTTGCAAAATCTGATCGCCAAACCGGATGCCAGCCAATGCAGCTGGTGAACCGTCAATTACCAAACAAACGAAAATGCCATTGTTTATTTCCTTAACACGGATTCCCACTTTGTTTTCTTTGTCTTTGCATAAAATCAGCGGCCGTACACCGTTAGTCACTTGGGCGCGAAGAAGGCCCACTGATTGTCCGGAAATTGGGGCAACTAGCTGCGCATTTAGGCCCGATGGTGCACTTTGGTTTTGTTGATAAACGGACATTTGTCGAGAATATTCTGGCATGTTTGCAGCTATTACACTTTCAGACAATTCAAGGCCCATGTAATCGGTCAATGATGGGTACATCACTGGGGCCGATGGGTTCGCTGTCTGACTGGGATATGATGGCGGCTGTTGGGGCAGTGTTTGAATTAATTTCATTTGTGCATTGGCCATTTGGTCCACTTTCATGTCTTCTAAGCTCGGATACAGCGACATTTTTCTGATGGTCTTCACTTTTTTACTAAAATATATTATGAAATGTTGTACACTTGTATTGATTTATAATTTTGTACCTTTGAAAATATAAATGACACTTGCTGTATTTAGAAAAATTAGCTTTTATTGTTGAAAATATCTTATCAGTGAGTCACGTTTGACTGAATTTATCACAACGAAATGAGTACAAGAAGTACACACTGTATAATAGCGAGAATGTAAACAAATTTAGGTCTATTCTATCAATTTTATATGTATGGAATCAATGCAATGTTCATGTATTGCACTAGAATGTACTGAATTGAATTTATTTCAAACTACACAATGCAATTTTAAATAATGCTCAACTTTGGAACTAGTCAGGGTTCCAAGTTTAAAGCTCTTGTGTTTTAGGGTAGATTTATATTAAACTACACTCAGATATTCTGAGCGAGCATTTCAAATTCGAAATTTACTGTTTTAAACCGACTAAAATTGCTAAAAGTAGGAAAATTTGATAGAAAATTGCTTTTTGGAATTACAAAACGAATTATCTATCGTTAAAGTCTCCATTGCTTTGTAAAAACTTTGGTTTTCAAGCTTGTCTATTCGATAAATTTTAGAAAAAATTAATTTTAGATATAATCATTATAATTTCTGATATAAAATTTTATCTAAAATATTTTCTCAAAAAGCTCAAGCTCAATAACACTTTTTTCGAGGAATTAATGAAAAATAAAACACACATTGTGATTCATATTGCTTAAAAGATCTAGCAATTAGCTATTTAAAAGAAATAATCTCAAAAAATAGCTATTTTAAAACTTGAACCTACTCCGAGTCATAAATATAACGTTAGCCTGTGCACGTAAATTGTACGTTAGATATAAACGTAGCTTAAATGTAAAATATCATTTAAAATGATGCCATGAAAGTACGATTTACACAGGGGAACAAAATTCAAACATATTGCACCAAAATTGTTATAAAACAGTTAATTTCACCAACATTTTTTAATTGCGTCCCCTCTATCTTAAACTTTCTGGTGAGCTTTTATTGATTTAAAGCACATTTGAAATTGAAGTTATTGATTGATTGGAAATCTTGTTATAGTGTGAACTGGTCCCTTTACTTGGAAATTTTTATACTAGGTGGCCAGTGTAAATATTTGAGATTCCATTCATACCACAGCCGCAGGTTTGACCGAAATGTCAAATTCTTTTCACAGTTTTGCTTGTTAATGTGTTATTAGATGGTAGAAAAAATAGTAACAATTAAATGAAATTGTAATTAGTTCGAATAGAGACCATATAAGCACAATTGTATATAAAAATCAACACGGGTGAGTTGATTGATTTCAAATTAGCGTTTTAATTTTTTCGTACCTTGTAATTTTATAAGCACGACTATTGATTTTTGGGGTAGTGTTGCATTAAAGATTTATTTTTATATAAATATAGTACTAGTTTTTGTATTTATATATTTACCAAGTTTTGTTTTGTACGTTTTTGAAAATATATCAAGATTTTTGGAATTCCATTGTACAATTTTTGGAAATTGGCATTCGTTTCGTGTTCGAATTTATTTTGTGCGCTTTATATTTTACAACATTAACATTTATTATAAATTTATTTTGTTAACAACTGAGTTAACAACATAATTTTTTGCTCATTCTTTTTTTTTGTTATTTACAATTACCACATGGAATTTCAAATATTTTCGTTATTGAGGTCAGTGTTTTCCCCCAATTTTACATTAGTCTGCAGATGGAATTAATTTTTTAACATTACATTATTTAAAAAACTACAAGCAGTTGAAATTTCATTTAAACTGTATCGATTGTAAAAATATGTTTTTGTGCATTTAAAACCATTTCAGTCCATAATACCATCTGCCAAACACATGGTGTTCCTTTAATATTTCAAAGAAGAAGGGGTCGTTAGTTATAATTTTATAAAACGAATTGCACAATTCGTCAAATATTTTAGATAAAATTCAATTGATGATGGGAATTTGTTCAGCACATACTAATAAATAATAATGTAAAAAATAATCATCAATAATTAATATTTAATATGTTAGTTGCATGTTTATTGATAACCCTGGAATTCTTTTAGTGATTAGAATGGAGGGCGGCGAATCTCCATTAGAGGTGCTTTCAAGAGCTGCCACTATGGTGCAAGAAAACCAAAAAGCCCTCGCCAACATTGGTAAGAAATAAATTTTATCACCAAATTGTACGTGTATAAACGTTCAGGATTATATTTTAACTTGCAACAGAAAAAATAAACACACAGTGACAATACAACGAACAACAACAACAGAAAAACCTGACCCCAGCTAAACAAAATACTTGAAATTCTTAACGTTTATTCACGAATTTCCTTGTCATGGCCATAATATTACAGTGATTGCTGCTATATAAGATACACTGAGAGCGTTTTTACTTACGTCAATCTTAAAGTATTCAATACATTACATGTATTACACGGAGAGGAAAAAATATTAATAAAAATTATTGCTATGTTGAGTTTTAAATTTGTTAAATTATAACGTGCAAATCGATTTCGATAAATATTTACATTGTACATTTTTCAAATACTTATAAATGATAAATTATGTATGTATGTTATCGAATTTGAACTTATTTTTTTAAGTAAATATAGGTGTTTCCGATGAGGCCAATTTAAACATTTTTATTTATCAAAAATTGGATGTGGTTTTCCGTTTACAGGATACATTTTATCAAACATACCGTATTTCTTTAATTACTTGTGTAAATTAAGGTTTTTTTTTCTGATGTGTCATTATTAAAATGGTCTATTGTGGAAACTTTTAATTGCTTCGTATTTTTAGAATAACGGAGTGAGAGAAAAAGATGTGCATTTAATTTGAGAATATGCCTATTATCTAGTTTTTTTTTTAAATATATTTTTTGTGTTAACGAACCGTATTAAATTCATAACATTTTTAATTACATACATATACCGAGTATAATTTACAATTAAACGTATTTGAAAAAAAAGTATTTCAAATACTTAATGAATGCGGTATTAAAAATAGCATGCAACAAACAATAGCTATATTGCATGCAAATGAATTTATTTATGAGCATTTTTTTTGTACGTTTCATTTAAATGTATAAAGGCTGGTATAAAGGTAATATTGGAAAATGACGATAATATTTGCTCCAATTTTTACGTAATTACAATTTAATTGATCAATTGTTGTGCGAGTTGAAATTTTTATTATAAATATTAAATTTATTATGTTTATATTGAGAACAACAGATGTGTGTTAGAGTGCAGAAAGAAATTCTTCTTGCATTGGTATGTGGTCGAACAAGTAACAAGAAATCAACTGATAACAGCAAAAGAGTTGGATGGAATTCGTCCATAATTTTGATTCTATTGTGACCAAAATTTTTTTAAAATGATGCAATCGATTAATGACGACCTTTAATTGTACAATTTTGTATACAAATATATTATGATAACAATTTAATCATTACGAGTGTGTTATTGATTTTGAACATTTTTTAAAAGATTATTATGATTTCGATCAAAATAAGTCAAGAAATGAAAAAGTTTGTATGAGAAACTTTGTTTCGCAACAAATACAAAGAAGTGATGTTTAAATACAATTATTGAGAAAAATCTATTAGTTTTTTTGCATATAATGCATAAAAATATGTAAACAGTACATGTAGAAACGGTTTACGTGTCTGAAAAGACATGAGATAATTTTTGCATCATTAGTTTCTATGAAATTTCATCATTGTCATGCATTGTTTAATAAACAATTTAATTTGTCTTAATTAAAAGTGAATTTTCTCACAATATACAGCATCAATATGCTGCAAATATAGAATGATTATTTTTAAATTAACATCGAATGTTTATTATACAAGATCAATTTTTCCAATTAGGTATAATTTGATTTTAAATTATAGTATATTATTGATATAATTTATTTTATTGCTGATGTATTGTTTACTGTTGCAAAATAATTCTTCACAATTAAGAGGAAATTGAAATTTTCATTTCAACAAGTTTCAAATTGAAATTTCACACTTTAGTTAGATTTGAGTTTTTAAAGACGATTGTTAATTATAATTTAATTAAAAAAAAAAAAACGATCTTAACTATATCGAATCGACCTTGCTTCTCGCGTTTTGTTGTTGTTTTACTACTTAAAATTCCATCTTTCAAGAAAATTCATTTTATCTCTTAAAAACCAGTCTGCATAAAAGAAGAAACGATTATAGTTTACGTGATGCTAAAAACATCTTAAATAATATATTATAAAGTGGATTTTCTCTCTTGTGCCTACGATAAATGTAAAACAAAACAAGATTCAAAAAAGCACACACAATATTAAAACGAAAAAAAAAAAGGAGATGAATCCGGTAAAAAAGTAAAACGTCGATCATGCTAAATTCACCTTTATTCTTCAATGTATTTCTGACCATTTCGTGTAACTATTGAATGGGAAAAAAATTAATTACATATATACCTGGACACAGTCTACCTGCGAGAAAGATTCTTATGAATGAATCTCGTATACTATATTTCGAAAGAAGTCAGTCTTGAAAGAATATGGAAATACAATAGAGGTGGTGGTCCCTTTTTCGAATGTGTTTCCAAAATTGTTAACAATAAAAGTGCCATTTTGTGTTTGTTGTGTTTTTTACAAATTTTATTGCAAAACGAATTGTTCACAAAAACGGAATTTTTCATGCTTATATTATTATGGCATTTTCCAATTTCGTACAAGAATTATTACGTTATTCATATATAATGCAAATGGAAATGATGGAAAATCAAAAACCGAATACTAGTAAAATGTTTTGGCAGCCCTGGCTAGATAATTCAGGTATTTTTTCACATAATATTGCATAAACAAAAATTGTTTGTTTGTTGTTTTAAATGATAATTCCCAAACGGAATAGTTTACAAATATTTCCTAAAAATGTATTCATTAATATAATGACCTTTGAAGGCCGGTTCAACTATATAAGATTGCTCAAATTAACTTAAAGATGGTCTACATCCGGTGCGTCCCCGCTTTAGGCATATGGAGGAAAATTTTTTCACTTTCATCACATCTAACAAGTTTCAAACTATAAATCTAATGCATTTATTAACAGATGATACGACGAAAAAACAGTCAATGAAATGGAAACGGGATCGTAGGTCACGATTGCCGGAATATTCGCGTAAATCGGATCCGAAAATTGGTGAAACGTTCTCTTCAGACCAATCACAGTCCAATGGTGATAATTCTGATGGCAGTAGTGGCAGTCCGAATGGTTTCTCTTGTGGCGGTTCCAGTCCGGAACAGCAACAAAATGGGGTGAATAAATGCCCGACTGCAACCCCCTTAGATGCCCCAATAGATATGAGTGTAAGACAAAGAGGCCAACCACCATCCTATTCCCAAACCATCAACAATCCCGGCTATCGATCCATGTATAAACCGGCGATGGTAAATAATGGTGCTAGGAATGAGATGCCATCAGGTTTGTTAATGAATAAACGATCTTTTTTTTCTTGTTTTTGGTTCACTAGGGGTTGATTTTAATGTGAATTTTTTAGAGGGTATATCGATGTGTGATCCAATTATTGATGAACATTTTCGACGATCTTTAGGCAGTGATTATCATATATTATTTTCAAATAATAATGTGCCCAAAGAAACTACAACAACAGCAACAATAACTGCTACAACGAAAACAACGACAGTATCAAGTAAATTGAAAACTAATAGTACAAATAAAGAATCATCGAGTAATAATGCAACTGAATTTATGGATACTGCCGGTTTATCAGTAGATGATCATTTTGCTAAGGCCCTCGGCGATACATGGATCAAATTGAATAAAAAAGAACCAGATATAAAAAATACTGCTAGTGAAAGTTTAGTATCAATTTAAAATAATATTATATGTTATTATTTTATTTGTATAAATATTTTTTAATCCTAAAATATGTTTAAAAAAATGTACAAAATATAATTGTAGTTAGTTATTGCGTTTTTATTAGTTAGGAATATGTGTACCTTTATATAAAAGACATATATGGCAATGTTGAATGCAAAGAAAATGGACAAAAATGAGGATTTTTTGAAAAACAAGCAGTTTTTTTCCTACGATTTTTTTTTTAAGTTGTATCCCAACATTTTAATGAAAATGTGACAATTCAGGGACTTCTATAATATGTAATTTGTTTTTATAAATACAATATTGTACATATATACCTATTAAAATAGTGTTTCTGTTATATTTTTAATTGTTTCTTATTAGGGCGAATAAAATACCTACGTAAGCATTGTTCACAAGTGGTAAAAACAAAGTTGTAAATCCAGATTTTACAATCGTATCGATAAATTTGTGCACAAAGCTTAACAGTCAGTAGGTTAAATTTTAATTGTATAAAGATTTGTGAAAAATGTTCCATGTGTATATAGTTGAATGTATTTCATATACTAGAAATACCAGTTTCAAAATATATTATTTATAATTTATATAAAATAAATACAACTTATATGAATTAAATGTATTTAACCATTTTAATGATGCACTACATTTTGATATGTGAAAAATAAAATAAATTTATTGCAATAATTACATTCAATATTTTATTATATCGTTCAATTTTATTACTCATTAGTACAGATAAACATGAACAATTCAAAACAATTTAAATATTCAAAGAATTACAAACATCCATAGATTATTAAAATTGAATAAATTCCATTTTTTACACTTTCACTCTATTTTATTCGACAAAAACGGTTCCTTTGTTTTGGAAACGGGCACTTTCACTGATTTTACAAAAATTGCACTGAATTCGTTGACAATTTGGGTACATAGGAACTGATTTCGTGTGGTGCTAGAATAGAAATTCAAAATCTTGACACCACAAGAAAACAGTACCCATATTTAACCCATTTTTTCATCATAAAACACTTGTAATTATTATTTAGTTTGTTTGAAACTAAATGGAAAATTTAATATACAACACTTTAAGTACAAATTTACTGTCACAGTATGTTCTTGCACACATAAAATACGTATAATTTTACAAAACCGGTACCAGCAAAATTTGAAACCATTGAAAGAGTTTTGATTGAAAATCTCTATACAATTTAATTGCAGGCCCAGTGTATGTAGTACCACTCTATATTTCCTTCCGCTTGTTTTATTATTTCTATACATCCTTTTATTTCTGTCTTATTTTCATTATATTCAATTACTGGTACGGTGTCATATTTTGCGGTAATGAATATGGGTATGCTGGGTGGTTTCCCAAGTAGCGGCATCCTTATATCTCTCACCAGTCTAGTTCGAGGGTGAAAAATCCAAGAACTCTTGGCCGTCTAATTAAAATGGTGTACAGGACAAATTTATGTAATTTGAGTTTTTTTTAATTCTATGCCAAGTGACAAGTGGGAGAAGGTAAAGCTATAGTACCTGTATTCAAGAAATTCAATCTTATTTACCGGTATCGTATTTTGAAAGAAACAAAAAAAAATTACTATTTTTTATCTATAATTTAAATCTACAAGTAATAGCATGGTTCAATTTCGTTTAAGTACGCATTAAACGGAAAACTTAATTATTTTCATACTGAAATAGGTTCTTGTTAACGCAAATAATGATTTTCAAATTTATGGTTTCGTTTTATTGTTTACGACTGTTTCTTTAAGGTTGAATGTTTGTCTAATCACTTCGCACTTATTCAAAACGTGATTTTTATTGTGTTTGTGTTTCATTTGAATTTATTGTGTCATTTGATTTGTAAATTTTACATATTTTCAAGGCGATAATTCGAAAACTTCATTACACACTCAACACTTTGCAATACCAGACGAATACACCACGGCAGAAGATTTGTTTTTGGTTCGAAATGGCGCGAATTTGCAATTTTTCTCTAATTGATCGCGTCTTATGCAGCTTGTATGAGTCACGCTGGACTTGAACTGATTGGGTTTGGTATTAAGTGTACCAACACGGCAGTTGCATCAAAGGGGATCCCATCACCCCATGCAAAGTAATAAACTAAACCCCCGTGGCAGACACAATGGGCCCAAAGTCACCATTTACATGACTTACCGGTTTACAATATTTAGGGGGGTTGCATTGTGTATATTTCCTCTTTCATTTTTGCGCTATAGACTCATTTTGCTTAACTGGTACTGTGGATGGGAGATGCATGTGCAAGCATTATACAACTTGCAGGCTGTTGAGAATTTTTGCTCTCACATCCATTCAATGATTGTGTCACTTAAAGGGCCATTCAAACTTTTCAAACGGAATCGTTGGAAGAGATTTCAATATAAGGAAATAATTCCGTACTTGACTAGAAATTTGAATTGAAATTTACAAAAAAGTTTGTCTACTAAAGCTAATAGCGGTTGAAATTATGGAAGGGTTGATTAAAATACCAAAAAAATCTATGAAAGTACAATTATTATGAGCTATAACTATGTAGACTTTTTTAAAATTGTAATTAAGGAAGCGAGCTGTTTATTGTGTTGCCTATATATGAAAAACCTTATAATTATTTAAAATTCACTACTATTAACGGCAAAATCAAACCGATTTCAAAATATTGTTCGCTTATTAGTAAAACTTTAACATTTTTTCTAAGTAAAGAAGATTCAAGGTAATATGACGAAATATAGTATCTCAAATTGTAGTTAATTTTGATTCATGAATTTGGTTTTTATAAAAATTCATTGGATTGTACAACAACTACCATTTAATTACAGAAATATACAAATTTTTGTTTTGTAATTCCATTGTTTACGTTATTTGACAAGTATTTTGTGTAAATTGTATAGGAAAGAGAAATGTATATTAAAAAATAATTTATTTATGACAAAATAAATCAATTAGAGGCCATTAAGTATTCTGGATGCATAGCAATTAATGATCATTAGGATTTCCCCTAACTACATATATAAAAGGTGCTAGAATTTTGGGTTTCTTTAATCAGATGAAAAAACAACCAACATAATTTGGAAAAAAACCGAATTCACACAAAAAAACAAACACCACATTATAATAAAGTTTGCCCATTTTTATATTATTCGTTAAAATATCTACAAAAAAATAATTAAGGTTGTGGAAAATTTTGTTGATGTCAACGTAGTTATGAATAAAAAATACTCCAATACTTCCAAACAGGACTTTCAGATGATTAGGTTTGATGACAAAAAAATATAGCAAGTTACTTAATTCATATTTAATATATCAAAAGATATTCAAAGTTTATTGAATATAGTACTCGAAATTGAAAGCAATTACCATAATAATATAGAGAACGTAGGTACATATTTTGATGACGTATGAAGAACAGAAAATGGCTTTTGTATGAGTCTTAGTTCGATAACTTGCTATTAATATAGCTAGATAATTATATAGCAAATTGACGCGAATATTTATAAAAATAATATTTGTACCTGGAAATGCCTATCATTAACGTGAAAGCGAATTTTTCCACAGGTACCATATTTGCAAAAAATATTTTTAAAATATGCAGTAATTGTGCAAATATCAAATTGTTTAGTTTTACAAAGTCTAAGTTGAATCTATTGGTTTTTCGAGGATTTTCAATAAAAATACAAGTTTAAAATTTACGCAAATTAATTATTTAGGTACTCAAAGGTACTTTGTAGTAATTTGATGTAATAATTGTTGGTATGCAGTAATCAAGTACATATAATTATAGTAAAATAAATACAAGTATGTCTACATAATTAAAGAAGCAATTCAGTAATACAATAAATTATAAAAAGGAAAATTCGATTTTTTAACAAATCAAAACATTTTGTAAAACTGCTATGCATTATTCTTTGTAACTATTTTAAATTTGCAGACGTACAATTAAAATAATGTTATTTTCCTATTCAGAATTATTCATTGTATTAAACATTATACGAAAATAAATAGAACAAATAAGGTTAATTGTATTTAATTACCCTGTAAGACCTTTTTTCCTTTTAACGCACAACATCCTAAACGTGTTAGAATAAGAATTTTCATTATTAATTATTATATTGAAACTATTGATAGATTATTAATAAGTGACTTAATTTTGTCATAAATTAGGTCATAGTTTTCTGTTTGTAAACAAATGTAATTAAATTGTTGCATAAGTAAATAATGCAACGTTGAAAAAATTCATTAATATCTAAAATTTATTTAAAAAATAATTTTAAGTCTTAATTTTGTCAGTTAAAACGACAGTAATTTTTTCAGTTAATTACAAAACTAACTTTATTGTTTGTAATTTTTATTGAAACGAAAAAAAATTAAAAATATCGTCAATTCTAAGAAAATGATTATTTTACGATTTTTTGACTAAAAATTATATATTGCGTAACTTTTATACTCAATTTTATTGAAATATTTTAACATGTGTACAACATTTGCAAAAATATGGTAACATCGAATAATATTTTTTAATACATTGTAATTTTGGTCACTTTATTGTTATGAGACTATAAAATTGTACAAATATACGTGTATATAGCGTAATTACATTTTATTATATAAAATGCGTTATATTTATGAAAAAATAGAAAAACTTCGTTAGAAAAGTAAAAAAATTTGTAATAATTCATGAGCATAGGCTTTTATAATACGTCACAGCATCCAAGTCCAATCAACTTCGGCAACTTCTAGAACCTATAATTTGAAAAAAATTAATTTGATTTGATTATAAGTAATTTTTTATTTTCCAGCATATGTAATCAAATCTCTGAATTTTTTGTTCCGTTAGAAATCTTGTTGTACACTTGAAATTTTACATCAGTGTACCATAAAAAAATGGTTTTATATTATGTACTCAGCCACCCACCTAATCTAATAATGTAAAGAATATTCTCGTAATTGTAAACAGTTACTTTTATAGTTAAAAAAAAAATGATACCCAATAATTAGTCGGTTTTTATATTTTTACCTGCGTCAAAATACATATGAATTATAAAAAATTGTAATGAGTATGTTTAAAGTTATTGTTACTGGCGTCGTTATCATAGTAACCTAGTAACCAATTTGTGAAAACTGAAAAGGAAACAAATATCAGGTATATGTACAGTTGTGGGCAGGTCAATCCGCCACTCAGGTATAAATCTAGAAAGGATGTGGTCCTTATTGAATATGTATTGAGAAGTAGGGACTTAAAGGGTACTATCAAAAACAATGAAAATAAATATTATTTTAATAATTATTTTCATTGTTGTTGGTACTATAAATTACTACACCAAAAATTCAATTATATTTGATTACACATTTTACCTGAGTGGCGGATTGAGATGCCCACAACTGTACAGTACATTGTAACAAAATGTAAAAATTTCTTTAAAAGACACAAATTCTGAATAGAATTCAACAAAATCATAAATAATCTTTACAATTAATAAAAAACTATGATAATTACGTTTTTCTTTAACAAACATCACTTAATTCTTAAAAAAACCAATATAATTACTAGGAAAATATAAAGTTTTCGTATTTTTTTTCTCATTTTTCCAATAACTAAACATAATTAAAGACTTAGAAGTAGTCATGTAATCGTTAATGCTAATTATATTTGTTTGTGGTGACATAAAAAAATATGCGTATTTTATAATTAGTAAATCAAAGTTTTCAGACGTCTTTTTAAAAATTGGATGCATTTTAATGCGTAATAATAAGAAATTTATATGTTTAAGCCCCACAACGAATGAAACGAACCCAACGAGCCACCCCTGAACGGTCTCTAATTTAACGATTTACGTCACAAACATAATTCTATTTCCAGTTTGTAGGAAATCGGGGGCAGGTTTTACCATTTCCAGATAAACATACAGTACATGTGCATGAAACGAAAATAATTTGATTTTTTTACAAAAAACTTGCAAACTTTTGTTCACAAATAAAAAAATCGTGTTTAATAAACGTAGTGAGAAACGAGAGCTTTATGACGACCCCCAAACTGGCCACAACCAGCGATTCTTCATTTTGGACTGTGGACGTGAAAAAGCGAATTTAAAATTTCTACCATGACCATAACATCCACCACCACCACCACCACGACCGCCGCCACTACCATAACAATACGATTTCAAATGCGAGACTTTTGATCGACCATAATATATTCGAAACAAGTATTGACTGTTAAAATGGAAATACTATATAATCAAACAGCATTCAAATAGCGTATAGTTACTCTAAAGTTGAATCCAAAAGCACGCCGTTTACCGTCTGTCACGTGACGATAAAGTACTTATATACTTAGAAATAACTTATTTGCTAGTTTTATATATAATCACGCGCTGTAGCGACAAAAGTTTACTTAAAATTATACAAAAAATCAATTACACCTTTAAAATTGTAAAAAAAATTTGGATGTGCTCATCCACAAATGTTTAACGTGAAATAACTAACTTTTCAAGTGGCTGTGATTATTTTATTTATTTTATATATTCTTATATTAGGTAAGTTTATAAATATTATTATCTAAACTTGATTGAATTTATTATCAATTACTGAATATTCGAAATATTTTAACAATTAAGTACTAACAGATTTTCAAACCATTTGTTGTACTGTATCACGATTATTATTAGATTAATGTGAGATTATGCAGTAATAAATATGGTCAGTGTAAATGATTCACTAAATTTACCTGAAAAAAGTATATTTAAGTGATTTTATTTATTTTTTAAACGACAAATTAGTCGAAAGTACCACATAACCTCGAAAATGTTTGATTTTAGAACATCCTGTATAATGTACTCTATGTACCTTGTAAATAAAGGTCCTTTGGAGTCACTAGAGTAGAGTAAATGAATTATTATGTAACGTGCAGTGTGCACTAGATCCAATGGAAAAAATGATAATCAAGATTTGAATTTGTCGCTTTCTGTAATTAGTAATTACAACTACTTAACCATACGTACAACATTTAATAAGCATTCTAATTAATTATTTAATATTTACGTTTGAATTTTAATACATTGTATTTAATTTAATCTTAACGTATTAGAATAAAATCCACAATTTCCGTCAACTGGACATAATTTTTTTAAAATTCAAGGGCGAAAGAGTATTTCAATCATTTTCCATTTACCAAACTGATTTTACGTAACCAGCGTACGTATTTTTTCGCTATTACAATAATACCTGCCTAAATATATGATTAAATATGTTACTAAACAATATATGACGTAAACACTTTTGCTAATTAATCCAAGATTATATTCATCATTCGTTTCACGAATTTCCTTTATTGTTGCTCCCAACATCCGTACTTGTCCGTCTCACCTTCAGAAGAGCAACAACATCCAAACTGTTTGAATTTATTTAAATTAATAAATCCATTTGCACGGGGCCGCACATTTCACACTTACGCATGTAGGTTTTTGAATAATAATCGTATATTCGGTTCGTTCTATTGGTTTTTTAATGTCATGGAAAACCTCTGAAAAAATCATAGACTTGTTCTGTTTTTAGAAAAGTTCATTGCAGGATTTCTAGACCTAGAAATCCCAGAATAGTCCATCGATTGTTGAAAAGATAATTAGTTGATTTGAAAAATTGCTGTGCAGTTCAATGCAATATTAAGCAGGTGGATTTTTAAGGCCTTGTTTATTAAACCCGATATACATTTCAATCAATGTTATTTTTCAGTGTTTACTGTAGATAAAATGTAAATTATTGCTGTCTGATAGATAAATAATGAATACGTGAACGAGGCATATTTAAATATATTACCTAATTAATCTTTTTGCATTTGTCTGTTAATTAAACGAAATTGAGGATATTCGATTGGGTCAGATTAATAAGTAATTGGTAATTACTTTTGTGTATATATCTTCATATGTTGGAAATATGGGGTCAATCGGGAATAATTTCTTGACTGCCCATTTTGACTTTCACAAGATTTGTTGTCCGGAAAATGACCAACTAGTGATTATTCTAAACACACCTTTTCATATAATATGAAAAAATTTAATATACGTATATGTCTGATAAATCATAAACTGAGCTAGATTTATAATAATCTATGCTACTCGCTTAAATAATATAATTTAAATGAAAGAATTCACCGTTATCCATTATTTTTAACAAAATAAAATCTATATTTTATTGGTTTTTTAATATTTTATGACAGATGGAAAGGTGATTGTGTTTCAACAAGAATTCTTACAAAACACTTAAACGCACATAATGATTACAATTAATCGTACTTGGATGTTATGTCATTTTTTACAAGATGAAGAACCTGCCTACAAGCAATCGTACATAATTAATGCATGCGACAATTTCGCCTTGAATTAAATATATATATAACCATCATCAAGTGCAATAAATACATATATTAATTTGCATTCTACCAACATATCGGAATGGTATTTAGTGGGAAAATTGAAAGTTTCTTCAATACTAATTAAATTTGTATGTGGCATACCGAGACTGTTTTTACTCGTACCCATTACTGAATTTATTGCAGTCAGTTATTGTATTTTGTAAGATGTTATTTGTTGAATTTGTGAATATATCTGCTGTCTTATCGGTCCAAATATTATCGTTCGTTAATTGTTAATAATTAGAGTTCCGTTTTGCCATTAATTTTTTACGCGTTTACTTTGAAAGGTAAATTTAATGTTAAATTCTAATTCATTTTACATTAAATAAATGTATGTGCAATATATATGTAAAAGTTTTCTATTAGATAGTTAATTTAATACGTGATATACAATAATTAACGCTTTTATTTATTATTTACTATAAAGCATCTAATATAGAAATAATAAAATTATGAAATAATTATTTTTTCAAACTGAATACTAATTCATTTGTTAACTTTTACTTAGACATACCGCATTAGGGTTACATTTTGTTAATTTCTCTTTCATAAATAAAAAATAAATTCTGTGAAAGTTTTTTTTATACGTTATTAGTACAAATTTATTTCTATTTCATATATAAAAGGATTTATTTTTATCTTTGTGTTTTATTTTAAAAAATATTTCAATTTCTTTCATATGACTACGAATATGTAAATAACCTCTACGAAATGTGAATTTTATGTACATAAGTAATGCATATATTTATTTTATCAATGAAATTAAACAAGTTGTTAAAATTCAAGTTAAAAACTGTACACATATACATTTTTTAAACATAGTATCTTACAAAAATTACGGTTAACCAACTTGAGCATTAACATATGTATACATATACAGGGTGTTGCAGAATAACGAGGACATATTTTAAGGGGTTATTCCTGAGTACATTTTAAGAAAAAAAGTCCTATAAAATCTTGTCCAACATCTCTTCGTTTTTGAGATATAGGGTGTTAAAGTTTTATGGAAAAATAAGGTTTTACTTAAATATTTCAGAAAATATTAGAGATATTAAAATGAAATTTTACAGGAGAGTTTTATTTATTAAGGCACACATTTGTACCAAATTTGAACTAAAACGGCCGCCCCCAACTATATTTTTTATTGGTGGGGGTGGAATCACATCCCGGAAACTTTTTATTTTGCATGTTAATATACTGTTTAAAAAATCTTATTTAATAGGAAATTTAATAAGGAAACTTTTGTGTCTCTTGAAATTTTTCGTTTAAAAGAGTCGTTTTTAAAAAAATGCGAAAAACGTAATACATGTCATCAATAAATCGACAAAATAAATTACCAGTTTTTTGAAATTCGATTTATTGATGACACGTGTTAAGTTTTTCGCATTTTTTTTAAAAACGACTCATTTAAACGAAAAATTTCAAGAGACACAAAAGTTTCCTTATTAAATTTCCTATTAAATAAGATTTTTTTATACAGTATATTAGCAGGCATATCTCTAATATTTCCAAAAATATTTAAGTAAAATCTTATTTTTTC
>SSSI01010317.1:0-27559 GCA_004796505.1 Oryzaephilus surinamensis
TTATTATGTTGTTTTGCACTTTTTTCCTGAATACTCTTTAAAAACATATGTATATTATAAATTAACATTAAATTATTGCTCGCCTTAAGTAAAATTAATATAATTTTTATCAAAAAAATGTGAAATTTAATGATAAAAGATTAATTCGTTCAAGGTATATATTTATAAGTGTTTTTAAGGTTGGCCCATAAAATGACATTTAAAAAATATTGTATTCATAAAATTACATCATAAAATAATGCATTTTATTAAAATATCTCACTGTAAAATGGTTGTTTCGTGCACACAAAGAAAATTATTACATTTTATGGAATATTAAAAATATAAGATTCATTTATATGCACAAATATAATCATATCTGCCAACAACAAAACGTTAAATAATATTAATAACCATATAAGAGTTAATTGAAAATATATCTTATTGTAAATAATTAATGGTAATTTGTTATAAAGAATATTTATTTATTTATTTATTAAATAAGTAAATGTTTATTCACTTATATTTAGTTTTTCTTATGAAATTAAAACAAAATTTACGTATGCATATCCAAAAATATTTTACTTTCTAACCTACTAAATTAAAAGAATAATTAAGCATTTTTTACTATTATAGAAACAATAACTGTTAAATTATAACCAGTTACAAATCATGTACGTTATTTATATCTAATATTGACATTAACGATATATTTCCTAATAATCTTATTATATATTATGTTCATATATTTTCGAAGAAAGAGAAATTTTTAACACACACGTTCAATTATCAAATAATAAATTAAAAATTGTATTGAGAAGAAAAAAATGAAGAGTACATATCGGAGTAGGCGCCTGTGGCGATATAATGAATATTCATTTATAAAAATCAAGCTACTGTATATAGAACAAGATCACTTTGATATTATAGTATTATATAATTAGCGAATATTTTAAATGTGTTTTATTGAGTTCATTAGAGAGATTATCCTGATAGAACAAAATTACGTAAAAAAATTTAATACAGCAGGTATCGTTCTATAGTTTTTTTTTGTTAACAATAGAAAGTACCAAAAAGTGATAAAATATCAATTTTTTATGAAATTTGAGTAAAATATCCAATTCTTATATATGACAATATACAGGAAGACATATATTAATTTACATTTTTTTATCATTTTAGAAACTTGATTAAATTGTTAAAATATACACACACAGTATTATATTCAAAGGCATCATGATTAATTTCGTTGTAAGTTATGTTTAAACCGTTGCTATAACAACTCTCTACAACCAAAAACGTAAATGTTTTTCGTGTTTATTTTGTTTTATTGTTACCACAGACACAATGTTATATTATGCACACACAGCCTACTCATTATTTATATCTATTGTATTTCCTATATTAGTTGTTCACCAAAAAAAAAATTATGTTTATAATAAATAAGTATAATAATAATAGAGACGTTTTATCAAATGAAAAAGAAAAAGATAGAGCATATATATGTATAAATGAATTTCTTTTATAATAATTGTATAGCCTTTAGGCCATTTTTCGCTTCTTCCACTTGTTTAACAATATAATAATGAACATTATAAGATATGAATAACAATACCATAAAAGACATCATCATACTTTTTCTCTAATATTGATTTCACACTGTGTGTAACCCAAAAAAAAATAATAAAATTTCTTAATATATACAGGGTGTGACAGTTTCACATTCTTATACTTAATATTTGACGATATTATCCATGGCCTACTGTATTATGTGCAATTTTAATATTGTTTTACTGTCAGAATAATGACGGTATAAGTAAAATTTATCTTTTAAAATTATACTCTTTAGAGTGTTAGTTTTTAATTTTAAAATCAATTTTTACTATAATAATTTTAATACCTATATGTATAGTATTTTTTCTTTTATATTTTTATTAACATACTGTAAACGTCCACAAAACACATTATGAAATCAACCATAATTCAAAATTACAATATATATGTATACGAAACAATAAAAAATATAATTTATTAATAGTTGGAGGCTCTTTTTCACTCTCATTTTCTTGTAATCGATTCTATAATTGTTTGTTGTAGTTTTGGTGCACATTTATAAATAAATTTATGTTTTAATTTGACTATAAAAATTATTATTAAAAAAATTTTTAAGTGAATTTATATTTAATAATTTTTTTTCTTAAATCATAAACGACTAATAACTTAATTTATGAGTTAGTTATCTAGTGTAAATTTTACTATTCATTTTATGAACAATAAACAAGTTCACATTAGAATTTATTACAAATTAAATGAAATATGAAAAACCATATCGTTATCTATGTATATAATAATAAATATAAATTATTGTAAAATATTAAAACGTGTGTAAAACTATTTAAAAATTCGTATAATTTGTGCATGACGGAAGAAGAATATATGCATATAGAAGGCTTGGCTTTAATTAATATTACGCGAAATTAGATTCAATTATAAGATTAGTATACTTGATTAAATATATTTGAAATTTTTCGCAAATTTTTCTGACAACCGTTTTAAATTCGGTCTTTTTTACATTATCATATTTTTTAAATTAATTTACGTGTGTGGTCAATGCGCGTTGACGTTTTTCAGAAAAAATTCATTAATTAAATTCATATATAGATTATAAACTACCCAATTACATTGTATATATATATAATTAAATGAGTATATTTAGTATCGAATGCAACACCTATTAAAAATTTGAAACGAGTTTTTTATTATTGAATTGATCTAGTTTTAATAAATAATTTTCGTAACAAATTGGGAAGCCGATATTATATGGATTAAAATAATATAGTGAAAAAAAAACAAGTTAATAAATTTTATAAAAGAATGTTTCGTTTGTAAATACATATATGTAATGATTATATATGTATATAGTGGTAAAATTTGATGGTTGTCCTGTAATTATCCACCATATTTTTTTTCTCTTGTATCATTTTTAAATAACTAAATTAAATAAATTAGTATTGAAAATGCTTTAAAAATAACTTTAATTAAATAAGTTATATATAGAAGATGAAGTGAAACGTGTATAATTTGAATAATTTTTTTATATATGTATATGTATGTACACATGTGTATAATTATATTATTTAAATACGGTCGTAATTTGAAGATGAGTTTATTTTTTCTTTTTATTATTATTAAATATTATAAATTAAGCAATAATTTTAATGATATGAAAAAAAATACGTATATGCTGTTACGAAAAAAAAGTGAAACAGTTATAAATTTTGCACCTACACTTTTAAGATTGCAAATATTAATGTTGGTGACGACAAGAATACGAAAAAGTAGTTTAAAAAAAAATTAAATTTAAAACATACAACACATACACACACCCACAAAATAAATCAAATTTACTTTTGTTTTGATACGGTTTGGCCCACATATACATATGTATATAAAGTGTATTAATAAATCCGGATTATATTTATTTTTTAATTTTATATTGACGAATATAATGAAATTGATATCAAGGTCTTATCAATTAGGAAATTCTATTTATATTTAGATTTTTAGGGAATTGTGTAAACGTTGATTGTTATTGTGTAATTTTGTATTAGTATTTTTAAATATTTTATAATAAAAATCGTGTGCACGTCAATAAATAAAACCAAATTCATAACGGAAACAATCATTGATTGATTGACAATGACAAGTAAATAAGGGAATGAATATTGTACAACTTAAGGGCTAATACATTATTATTATTGCACGCTATTGCATGTTTGTTGGAGATTTCAACAGGATGTTAGAAACAAAAACAACCAATTAGTTATGTAGGGTTTTTTTTTGTTGGATTTGTGAAAAAAATTTGTCAATAAGAAAGGAACACGATGTCGAGGTCAGTTCAGATCAGTTTGTGTCAACGTTTCATATGCGACTATGATATTTTCTTAAACTTTATAAGAAAATTGCATGGCCTACTGCCCTGCTATGTTTAAAAGCTTTTTTTCTGTCCGAAAATGATTATTTAAATAATATCCTGTTTAAATTTATATAACACGAAATGATTTATGAAAATAATTACAAAGAGAGAAGAAAATTGACGACTGATTAATTTTTTTTTCTTAACCGAACAAACGATTACAATGTTTAAAATATATATTATAATGATATTATTATACTTTCACAAAACGATTTATGCTAAACATATATAATAGTATTTATTTTATTATAATATAATAATATATAAGTATATGAGTTGTTTAATAAGATTTATAGCCATCTAATTTAAAAAAATTAATAATAATAATCGTTTATGGTTTGTGTACACACGGTTTTCAAATAAATTTACTTGTTTTTCTCATATTAAAAAAAAAAATCATATCGATTTAAATGCACTATATAATTATTAGATATAAATTGAAAAATAACATTACTTTAATTGATACCGAAGAATTTAAATTGCGATTTGTTTGAAAATCAATTAGTTTTTTTATGTTCAATTTTTTTAAATTTTAATAACCGATTCTAATTAACAAATTTATCGGATAGAAGAAAAAATTTGTATATTTAATTTGTGTCATTAATTGTGACATGAATGTAGGATTTGCTATTAACATGTATAACTAATCATTAAAAAATTGTCCAACGATTAATAAATTTGATAATATATTATAAATATCTCAACAGGAAATTAAAAATGCATTTAACATTATAAATAGTTTATTATAAAAAAAATCGTTATATGTGCTGTATATGTTAAAGAGATTTCTCTTTTTTGCACAAAAATTAAGAAACCATCATCGAAAAAGCACACACATTTTCAATCAAGGCAAACAAATCCATCTAAATGTAAATTTCATTGTATTATTATTATTATCTAATTTTTTTATTTAATCTTCTAAAACAGCATATACACCTTCAAGCACATGTCCTCGAGAATTTTATTGAAATTTTATGTTTCTAATAAAAAAACTATGTGTAAAATTTCTATAACTGTCCCATAAATAAACATTTTAGCAGATGTCAGAATATTATTGTAGATAAATTAATGTGAATATTTAAATTGTTTTTACTAATTAATGGACTATTATTATATAATATTCGGGAAAAAAATGGCCACATAAGCCACATGTACGATATTTAAGAAATTTAAGTTAGTAGAAGAAAGTACTGACTAGTAAAAAATTCTTCAAAGGAGCGTTTTCACCACACACGAAGTTCCATTGTTTAATACTTGACTCACGAATTGTTTTTAATCTCTTTTCTTCTCACTATAATGGCTATTTAATGCACTTAAATATTCATTTCCAGTTCAAGATTTGAAAATTTCAACATGCATATATTAATAACAGTTGGCTGTGTTTTTTTTTACAACTGCAATATTATTATATCATTTAATCTGTCACCAAAAATTTATACGTATATGATAAACTACTGGTGAAAAAAATTAATTTGTTGAATAATAGACGTTTCATAAGTGTTCAACTTTGGCCTTTAGACTGTGAAGAATAAAAAATGTGTTTCTAGTAGATTAAAAATTGAGATTTTTTAATATTTAGTTACGAAATCGCTGCATGCCGTTTTTTTTCCACCTGTTTGCATTTTTTTTTCTAGTCAGTGAGAAATGTATTTATAAAGTGTGCGCTGTTTTAGTATGTTTAAATGATGTTATCTTGTTGGGATATTTAGAAATCCTCGTGAAATGTTTAAAACTTCATAAATTAATTAATTTTCTAGTTAAGTATCATATAGAATTACACTAAAATGTATATACAATGTGTTTACAATGCAGAATTCGTTCCCGCCTACACATTTAATTACAAATTTTAATTAAAACTACCTATAATTATAATAAGTTTGAATTTGAAACGATCATAGGTTGCCACTTTATACAGCTAACTAGATTTTCAGATTATTTAATAATAATGAAGTTGAAGCCAAGTTGATATTTTTTTCTTCCTGTATTTAATATTTATAGTGATTTATGCACGCATTTGTGCGTGATATAATTATAAGAAAATTTGTAAGAATTTTAATAACTCCATACGAGTCCATAGTATGTAATTAAAAAAAGAAATATTAATTAATTGGTGTGTAATAGAGGTGTTTTTAAGACAGAAATTAAAATGAAAGCGAAATGGCATTGGCCATTTAATAAAAAAAATGAAACAAATTGTAATTTCTTTTGGCACTTGGTGTGTATTTCACTGGAAAAATTTATGAAACGCACTAAAATAATTATATAAATTGCTGCAGTTTTTGTTAAGTTGGTTATTCAATAACGAAAAACAACTTACAATTATTAAGTATGGGCCCATAAAAGACAAATTAAAATTACAATTTTATGGGTTTTTCATTTCATATGCGCTTTTTTCGCAGCAAGTCGTTTTAAATAGGTTGTTGCATTTTGGTACAGTTTCCATTTCCATGACTATCGCGTTTTATTTATTTTCACATCTCCATGACAACGTAAACGTATATAATTTGATTAATTCAGATATGTTAATTTTCATAATTATAAATTCTGATCTATTTATCTTGAATATCATATAAAAACATAATAATATCCTCATTATATAAAAAAATGATAATATTGTGATATAATCGATTTTCTAAACATTTATTATTAAAAAAAAAGTTAAATGAAATATTGATACACATTAAAGCTTACATCATTTTAATAAATCGTATCAGATTTAATTAAAATATTAACTTTTATAATTTAATTTTTGGCTTTCAATAGTAAATAAATTATATTTGGAAAAAAATAATATAATAATAGAATTGGAAAATTTTTTCAACGAAATCTAGTGGGTGTTTTGAAAGTTTTTGTTTATCCTTTAGCATATCCATCAAGTTCTTTTTGACACTTGATTTAAATTGTAACATTTTGTCTAACAATATAATATTAGTAATTTACATGTTAAAGAAAAATGTTATGAAATGTGTAGATATTTCAGAAATTTTTTATCTAGATTGAAAGAGTTTGAAAAGAAAAATTGATTTCACAGTTCCATTAAATTTAATGTGTCACAAATCAAGTGTTTTCATTCCTGTTTTAAATCAACTTGTTTTCGGTTTACGTAATTTGCAGAAAGTTTCTCAACTCTTAATATTTATTTATATGTATATAGAGAGATTTTAAGCCACCAAAATTGCCACATATAATTAATTTAAAACAATATTTTATACATTTTTATTGCTTTCAATTTATATATGTATGTATATTTCTGGCAAAATCAATTATTTGCTCTTTTCAGCACATAAAAGCAGAGCTTATATTATATTAATAAAAGTAAAAACAAGCCAAAGTATTTAATTTTATAATGACTATAGTTAAAGATGCTAGCGTGATGATGATGAAATGATGCCAATGATAATTATTACTATATAAACATTTGTTAAGTCATAATTTTAAACTACTATAAATTTATTTTAATGTGCACCCTCAAACATTTTCATTACAGTATAATTATTGTATGTGGAATAGTAAAAGCAATAAGCATCACATTTTTTTTATTTAATGATGGTAAAATGTTTAAAAAAATAGTTCACTATATTAGTTAATTAACTCAAATAATAAAATGTTTTGCAATACGGCAACACCCTTTATTTGGAATTTCATCATATTTCTAAAACCCATAAGTGTAATAATTAAGATATTTTAATTCATGATTGAAGTATACTGAAGTAGCTTTCTGCTTCTTGTTTTTTTTTAATAACTACCAAATTAAGAATGTGAGCAGTAGTAGCACACCCACACCTAATTCTAATAAAGAATTTTTTTTCACTTTTTTTAATTTAATGTGTTGATATATACTTATACTGTCTTTCAACTGTGCCATAAGCATGCATTAAGCACAAACAGAGATATATACAGGGTGTTTCAGTGAACAAATCTATTATAAATAAATCCTGAGTTAATCATTTAAAAAAAAATTGAAATTTATAATAGTTTTATTTATTTTGATGACAGGTTTTAGGATTTTTGTATTTTTTTCGAAACTGACACATTTAATCAAAATATTCCAATAAAGAAACATAAAAGATTCCTTTTTAAATTTCCCATCAAATGAGTCTGTTGCACAAATATGTTAATATAGCAAAATTAAAATTTTTCAGGGTACGTTTCCATTTTTCGAAAATTTTACGTTTTGCAAAAGTGTAATAAATAGACACCCTGTATATCAATTTGACGTTATTCTCGAACACGTTGTATATAAAGTGGTATACATGTGCCATCACCATCAACATGCACACCTGCACATCTACAAGATTAGTCTTTTATATCATATTATAATACATCACTGACCGAGTGTGGAGATAAATAGAAAAGAAGCATATTTAGAAAGATTGGTAGGTTGGTCTCTCCAACTATAACACAAAATATGTACAATAACTATCTTATATATTTATGTATAAAATACGATATATATGATTATATCTGTTGTATTTTTTTGCTGTAAGTTTGTAACAAGTCTAGATTATCTTATTTTTCAGTGAAGTTTGAAAGAAAAAGACATGAATGTGTCGATATTATTATACTAGATAATGATCGTGAATTGTTGTATATATGTGCTCGCTTTTTCGTTATCTTATTAACCGTTTAGGTCATGAAATTCCAATGAAATTGTTATATGTATGTGTATGTGTTTTTAATAGAGATGCTATAGTTTTTGAGATTTCGAGACATATAAATGTGCATGTCTGTAGTTTACATGGTTTAGAAATTTTCATCTGATATCATTTATTATTTTATAACATGATTTCTTTTAGACATTATCAAATTTTCAGATTCGCTTATTTTAAATCCAAAATTTTCAAAAAAAATCAATACATTTTGTTACTGAACAAATATTTCCCAATTTTATCATCTTTTCTCATTTTAAATTGTATTTTTCAAGAAAACTAAAAATTTTGACAATATGTAAAAGTGAAACAACTTTTTGCCACCATTTATTTACTTTCCATTAATATTTTAATAAAATAAATTGAACAAGTTGTGATAATCCAGCTACTTTTAAATATTCATATTAATTTCTGTAGAAACTGATTACTTTAATGCTAAAATTGATGAAAAATAAGATGTTTCATTTAAATTTAAATAAATATATGATGCTATAAGGATTACAACAGTTTTTCCATTAATTTGTTTTAATGGGAATTATAAATAATTCTTGTGTTGATATATTCCTTGGGTAAATATAAATAAATTTTTGCAAAATTCCATATAAACTTAATTTTGTAAGCATATAACAACTAATTGCGATTACGATGTTCTCTTTTATATATTTATTGATATTGAATTATATTGTAAATGTACTAAATGCATGCAATTGTACAATAATTCTCCCATTAGGAAATATAACTTATTCCCACTTACATTTAACCATTCTATTAAAGTATTCATCGATTAAAAAAATCTGTTAATATATTTTTCCTGTAATTTACCAGCATCTTATAATATTTTATACAGGGTGATTTTATTTCAGCTTTCATTATAATTGTTTCAAAAAGGTTTGAGTATAACGTACTTTATACGAATTAAACTTTAAAATTAATATAAAATTTAAAAGTGGAATAGAAAAAGGGATGTTTTATTTAAAATAAGGAAGTTGTAATCAATTTCCGGAATAACCGGAACTAGTTTAACAATGAAAATATTTTCATTGAATTACCCTTTCTTCAAAACCGTTAAATCTAAAATTTGGTTAAAACATCTTTTTTAGTTTTTTAAAATAATTACATATATTAGTGTAAGATTAAACAAAATCTCCCTGTATATGTTGTATATAGAAAAAGTAGTCATTTAATAACATATCAAGTAAAACGAATACTTACATACATTAAAAAATATTTACAACTTTCCTGCTTAGTAAACTATTTAAGCAATATGTACATACATATACATATATGTATATATTTTATAATAAGATTTTATGCATAAATGAAAATCCTTATAATGTAGAAATAATTGAAACGATAGTAAATTGCGCGACCAAGAGAGTTCCTAACTGTTATTAAAATAACATAAAAAACGTTTATTAGTATTTGACTATAAATAAAATGTACATGTAAGAAAATATAATGTATATTACAAATAAATGTAAGCAATTAACTAATTCTATTTTGACATAGTGTAAAGAATACACGATGTCATGAATTAAAACAAGTTATAAAAACGTGTCTATAATAACAACAAGATAATATTATCCATTTCCTATCTCTCTTTCTTTTCCCCATTAATTTTATATTTATAATAAAATTTATTTGCTAAATAACCATTAATTTTATACGTATACATTTTTTAGAAATTAAAAAAAAATATCGGTATTATTTACGTGCAATTGTCGTGCAATTGAAGAAATTGAAAAAATAATCAATGCACGATTATTTTACATGTGTTATTAATTTTTTTATTTCAAATTGATTTCATTTCGTGACCTCAACAAAAAAAAAAAATAACATACATATATATGTGTATTATAAACAATTCTAATTAAGCAGTGTGTTTTGATTTTGCGAAACATTTTAATGAGTAAATAATTGTTAATTGAAAATGGAAAGAAAAAAATAACGAAGAAGATGAATTGATATTGAAAAATTACCATCTTTCACTCACACATGTGTAAAATTATAGTAATTAACAATTTTATAATTCATTAGCACACAACAATGCATTTTGAAAACGTTTAGGTCCTTGACTTTTGCACAAAAAAAGCCACATTTCTTTAGTTATATTTAATCCTTTGGTTTGTATATGTAAGGTTAATAAATTGGGTCAATAATATAAATATTACAATTTGAGAATAAAAATTTTTTTGTTCACGTTTTTCTACTTTTCTCTGAATTGACGTCATTTAAATGGACTTCCATATCCTTATAAATTTGAATCATTAATTAGTGTCTGAAAAGTGTGAATTACATCTTCCCATATTTATTTTTACATTATTATACAGGGGGTTTCACAACAATGTCAGAATCTTTTTCAGGGTGATTGTTGACTTAATTTTTTAAAGAAAGTCTTTTGTCTGATTAATTCGTTTTCGAGTTACAGGATCTTAAATATTTCCTGAGAATTTATGTATTTTGCAATTTTTGTTTAAACATGTCATTTTCAAAAAAAATGGAGAAAATTGTTTTTTCTTTCTTAAAATTCCTACAAAAAATTCTGTCAATCTGTCATTATTCTAAAACACCTTGTATGCAGAGTGTGTGTAAGTCTGTAAACATTACACAGCAAAATTGTAAGAAACCTCAAAAGTCAACTAAAGAACCGGAAATAGTTGCGGTAAATTAGAATAATTGATGACAAATAAATCATTTCAACTTTCTTATATAATCCATGATGATGGATTCAAATTATAAAAGAAATCATATGCATTAATTGACACATTGATTAGAAAAAAATATATGTATGTATAAGGAAAAATGTTTTGGCCCACATTATTATGATTAATATTTATGCAAAATTATGAATCTAATATTAGTTACAACGCCCTGATTATAAGTGCAGATTATAATATGCAGTTTATTTTTTTTTTCGTATATGTTTGTAATGCATTACAAGTAAAAGTTGTTCAAAAAGTTGGCACATTATATTTTATAAATGGTATTTTATGGTGGGATGTTTTGCATCAACATTATACACATATATATAGTAAGTATAACAGTTTATCTTTTTTGGTGGCCCGAAAATTATAGTGCAGGAAGAAAGTTGTTATATGGATATTTTATTTCGATAAATAATAAATTATTAGTTTATTGCATTAGTAGTATTTCGATAAATATATTTCATATTTTGTCATTTTTTTTTGAAACTTAGGTAACAATTCGGAGCACTGCTGTTAGAATATCTATTAAGAAAAAACTAATTTGTATTGAAAGGTGGGGCTATTATTTTTCTATTAAAGAGATTTATCGTTTTTTTTTTCATCTAGAGTGAAACTATTAGGGCCAACCCTAAAATTAGCATTCCTTTATTAAAATGATAATCTTATAATCACCCTGTATATAAAATTCTATAGCCTAGAAAATATTATATTCCTGTTTAATGTGTAAAAAAATCGTGCCAGTTGTTAATTATGTATAAATAAATATATGTATATACATATAAATTGTATGTACACGGTTTTAAATACATAATATGTAAGTAAATAATAAGATAATAAGTTTCACACCTTTTGATTGATAGGTGTTCAAGTATTATAAATATATATAAATACATTTTTCACGTTTTTTCAATTGATTATTATCATTAGTTATAATACGGGACTTTTACAATACATGTAATTCTTGTTTTATCAACTAATAACCAACTACGTTAAAGAACTTTACATTTAAATAATAAGTGATAATTTTTATGCATGCAAAAATGATTCTTGCGGATTTTCCATTATTATAATTAATATTAAATAATTCATTTATTAAATTTTTTCCACATTTTAAAACATTAATCACAAAATCAGAATAAATAATTATTGTACAACAATTTTCTATTTTCAACTTAATTTATTCCATCATCAATTAAATTATGAATATTAACTATTATAAAAATAATTGTGAAAATATACATTTTGAAATAAAACTTATAAGGATGTGATTTATGTTATGCCTTTAGGTGAACAAGTTTTCTTTTAAAAAAATTTCTCCAAATATAATTTTCTTAAAAAAAATAAAATAGACAATATAAAGAATTGTATCCACACTGTATACTTGTTTTTGTGTGTAAAAATGATGATTATAGGCCGACATTCCTTAACAGATTTATGAAATTTACGTTAATATAATAATCCAGCATCACTACAGCCATAATAGCCTTAAAGAGTTTTGTTGCAATTAACATGAACTCGAATTATATACGCTTAAAATGTGGATGGTATTAAGAATATTTCAACATATTTTTTTTCCTTTTCCTTAATGTGTAATTCGTTTCTCTTTTGTTAGATGGTAGAGCGACAAAAATGTACCTACCAAGCCAACTTCGAACTCTGCTATAACATAGAAGAGAGCATAAATTTAGCTTACTACGACGACGGTACTGTCGTGTGCATATATAATTATAAAGGTATAGAATAATAGTTGGCGTGTGGGTGTATCTGAACGTCTCTCGAAAGTCACCAATACATGTACATAGGGAGTTTTACTATTTTAGTTTTTTTTTAATTTTCTTCTCTCTGTTCTGTTGCTGTTGTTATAATATTTAGGTATACAGAGTGCGACAGCGAGCGGAACGCGGCTAGATGGGATCGTCTAGCGATTTGCATGGAATACCCCGTGTTAAAAGAGATATATATATATGTATATATATATAGAGAGTATACAGGTGAAAATATTCACAATTACATAATAAAAGCAACACACAGCACGCCTACTTTAACATAGTTTTCAGTTGTGTTGCAAAATATTATTTGTGTAAATTTATTCAAATTGTTATATGCACTTTATGGTGAAAAATTTACCTAAGAATCAATTTACCTTTCCTTAAAATTTTTTGCACTCATAAACATTACTTTATTGTATTATTTTTCCATTGGATTCCAAGTTAACTTGATTATTTTTTAACAAATTTTTTGGATCAAGTATGTTTATCTGTAACTTTTCCTAAAATGTGGGCTCTCTTATAAAAATAGCACACTAGATATTTTGATTTTTTGCTTTAAAATCGAAAAATAAGTTGAAAATAAAAAAAATAATTATTTAAAAGAGTTAAACATAAAACCATATATGTAATTCGTACGTAAACCATTTTATAGTACTTTTGAAAACTCAATATAGGACTATATTGAAAACGTATACTTATTTTTTTTAGTTAATTGTTTTCAATTTGAAAAGCTCAAAGCTTGATCTGATATGTATAGGCAATGTAGGAAGATGGCGCCATATATGAAATTTTCCATTAAACACTTAAAAATGATTTAATTTTATGGAAAAAATTTATTCAGTATTTTTATGTACCTGGAAGTTGTTCCATTGCATTGGTGGACCCATAAATTGTCAAGTGAAACACATGACAAATAATGCAATAAAATAATTCAAAAAGATTTTTAAATACTTTCTATCGCAATTAATGTCAAAAATTCAATATTACAGAAAAGTGTATAAAAATTATGTTCTACTTAAAATTTGAACTCAATGCTTCAAGTATATATAGTTGGTATATGTAGGTAAACACCTACGTAACAAACTGAACCTGCACACTGAGTACAATTTTTGCTTTGAAAAATCTGATCCGAGTGAAAATAAGATTCCCAGCATACAAAAATATTTGCATATTTCTCTTGAAGCTAATCAGCTACAAGTCGGGTTAACTTTATAATAAAATGTTTTAAACCACTAATTTATTGATAAACGATAAGCATTAATTAGACATTTGATATGAAAATTTTTTATATTTTACATAAATAAATAAATAAACAAGATTTATAAAAGTATAATTATTGATTAGTTTCGTATAAATAGAAAAACACGAACAAAAAAAATTGTGCATGTTTCCTGTTCAAGCAGATAAGACATTAATTAACAAGTTGGAAGGCACAAGAAAGACAACGTATGTATAAGTACATTTATAATATACAGGGTGGTCTTTAAGCTTTTTCACCATATATTTACCAATTTAGATATTAAAAGAGATTATAAATAAATTGAGTAATCATTGTTGAATTAACAGTGATTAGGGAATATAGTATGCAAGTTTATTTCATAACATTTACATATACATACATATATATTCATAAGATAGACGAATTTTTGCGAAAAATTAATGATCACGGTAGAGTTATAAAATGTGGGTCAAGAATAATGAGTGTTTAATTAAATTTTTTACCAAATAGGTAAAGTTGAACTGTATAAATGATTGGATGATGGCCAAAGGGCATTTATATATGTTGATAATAATATGAACCTCATGCACTCACGCATCTCACTATATATATGTTTAGTATATAGTATATAAGTAATTATCAGTATTATGTCTAGTACACGCACTCAAACTTGTAATTATATAATTACAATAATAGTTTCAACTTAATAAAAACTATAATTATTAAAGTGCCTGCCAATCTCTTCTAACAGATAAAGCATTTACTTATGCACATTATACATATTATATTGTATACATATATATAGTTGTAGAGAAAAGATGTAGATAGATTTAATTAATTGTCAGTGAATTATTTTGATTTTTTTCATTCTCTTCTCGTTATTTGCACTATCGTGCATTCACATATTTGTAATATATTGATTGTTGTGAAAAATTACCAATATATTTATACTTACTCGAAGGTGGAAAGATTCATATATAAAATTGCAAACAACAAAACAAAAAAAAAAGTAAACATAAGCTGAAAACCGTGCTTTTATGCAATATATAATATTATATATCTTAGCACATACAATTTTACACTAAACTCGTAATAAGTATAATTTTTCTATTATTTATTTTGCAATAACAAAATTCAAATTATCTCTGTGTAATCTCAACATGTAATGTAAATTGTTTATTTACACATCCAGAGAGACGAGAGAAACAATTTTTTTCTTTCATATCTTGTTTAAAATTTGCGTGTGTAGGTGGAAATTTAATGTTTGATTTATTTTTTATTATTCAATGAATTTTATTTACAGTCAATAAATGTAATGGAAATACAAAAAAAAGGTTAACTGTATATGTTTGGCTTTAGCTTTGTGTTGCTGGAATATTTTTTATTTTTGGATAAAAATCCTTTTGTATCAATAGTTTCTCTGGTAATTTTTCTTGGAACAGTAATACATGAGGGCACAAAGAGAAGACATCAAGCCAAGTAAAAGCATCTATTTGTTAGTAATTCTACACAAAATACCTGTATAACCTCTTGAACCTTTGCAATCTTTAAATTGTATCTGGAATGCAATAGCAACACACAAACATATCGTGTTTAGAGATTTATAAACATATTGTGAGAAATAAATTTACGCTGTTCACGTACATATATATATATGTATATAAATATATTTATATGTATATGTTGTGCAATTATTGTAACCAGAAATGTATTCTATATCTTTTATATTATTTATAATAGTTGAAAAAAAAAATAACATTCATCTAGACGTATTAGTATGAAAGCTAATTTTCTATTATATTGTCAAGGGATAGAAATATATTGATGCTGTCTTCGCCTGCTGTTTTTCAAATCTGAAAACATTAAATATTAATTACAATTATATATTTTTTTAATAATGTATACATGTTAAACATATTTTATAAACATTTTACTTCACTATTGTGTAATATTTTAACAACAAGAGAGAAAAATTAGCAAATCAATCAATTGATAAATGATGATAATATTTTACATCCATAAAAAAAATAAAGAATTACTTTCTAATAATTTTAAAACAAAAGCTGTATTATATTTTTCTCGTTGTTTAATTCAAAAATGATACGATAATTAATGTATGTGTATAAATATTTTAAGACGAGTTTAATAATTATTATTTAAGAATTATTAATTTTTAATTAATAAGAGAAAAATTTTTGAAACATGACAGATGCATCGTGTATATGTTGAATTGTGTGAGAAAATTTTCAAATAGTGATTATGATTATGAGCAACAAAATTTATTCAACCTACATTTTAGCAAAACGTATGCAGGATTGGCTTAAGCCCAGTAACCAACAAAAGAAATTGTTAATGTTGTTAATATTTCAATTAATTTTCGTACCTTTTATCTTACTTTGTAAAATTCTATAAAATTCTAAAAAAAAACAGAACGTTGAATATAAATTGGAAAAATCAACATCCAGTAATTGAATTTTAATTTTAAGCCGGTTCTGCAATCCGCAAATTATATTAAGATGTTAATATTTCCAATAAAAAAATTGACGAAAATAATAAAATACAAAATTTGTAAACAAAATTATTATATCATCATCTCACACCCCCCAAAAATAAATTTTCTGTTTAAATTACTTAATATTGACGCGAAACCTTTTCATTCTATATATATTATTCAATTCACTGATGGTATATTGCATTAGACGCGTCTACATAATAAAGAAAAGGAATCCTTATGTAAAAATTCTCACATAATCGAAGAAGTGACATTCAAAAAAAATTTCCTCAAATCATAATAATAGTAGGCATATAACATTATATCTATATCTTTTCTTCATTTTTTTTTATATTGAAAATAAACCTTTGACGTACATTTTATTCATGTAATAAATAAATTGATAGATTCGTTGGAGGGTGAAACAGAAACAATATAAAGGGAGGTGGTGATTTTATTCACGAATAACTCGGGTGGGTTGTACTTGTAAAGAAAAAAAAAAATGGATAAAAACAAGAAAAACATTCCGTAGATAAACATTATTATTGCAATTTTCAGTCGATGAAAGGAAAATTTAATTTTGAAATAATAAAAACACATGTTGCTGATGCTGGGTGTGTGTGGGGGCGGCGTATGAGCCCATAAAATTACCAATATATTGAATTTTTACGTTGATTCCATTTAATTATGTTAGCTACCCTTTGATATTTTTATATTATATAGAAATCCATTATGTAACCATTTTTTTTTTATTAAAAACAGACAGTATATGCGATTATGAAAATTAATGTAAATTTTTCCAGTTTCTTTTACATATGAAACATAAATATCTTCTAATATTTATTGGTATATGTGTGCGTATGCTAATTTTTTTTTACATGTTTTTCGATTGGCATTGAAAATGATCATAAAAATTTTATATATTGTATATTTTCTAAAAAAAATTTATTTAACAAAACAAAAAAATTCAATTTAATGATTTTACACATGTATAGTTTTAGTAAAATTCAATACTGAAATAATATTTATGACGTCTACAAAATTATAAAGCGGAGGTGTACGGAATTTATAAACCACCACCAACGATATCCTGCAGGATTCCGGGACTTTTGTATGTTGCTAGGCTGCTGTGTGCTACCACCAGCTAACTGCGATGTTGTTACATCTTGCAGCTACAACTTTGATTATATTAGTTTATGTATACACATCTGTGTTTGTATTTGTGGAGAGAATCAAAGGCAGCGAGTGTGTGTAGGCAGACTCACAGCCACCTTACTTTTGTACGAATTATATAGGGATCTATTTTACATTATTATCCATTACATAATACATATAGGTACATATATTCACATATTATATATATAGTATTATGTTTAACAATATACAATACCCCAAAAAATAAATAAAATATATAATAAATTTCCTGCCCAGCAACATCCCCTGGAATTGCACACCTACACAAATATAAATAGAATCAAGGGGCGGTTTTCGTGTATATATTTTTAACGATTATTTCTAATTTGAGGTTATTTCGGGTTAAGTATATGAGAGTGGTATGTACATGTATTTGTGTGTACTTGTTTTTATGCGTCTGTATTTCAAGATTTTGCGTAGGCTTTGGATATGTCTCTCTAATGATCTTTCAAAAAAAAAATATGCGACTATTTCGACTCGTATGAATGAAAATCCGCAGAGGGCTGAGACATGATTTCAAATATATATATACCGGTTTTATCAATTTGTTGCTATATAATCATCAATTTATTTTTAACTTTTATGTATAATAAAATCAAATTCCTTCCTTATAAATTGAAAATATTGGAATTCACATAACTTCAGATCGTTTTGCATCTTAATGTCAAACTTAATGAACACCTTAGCCAACTATTTTGAATAAAAATTAATAAAACAACTGCTGTTTTATGGTGACTATTAACGTACAAGAAAGTTTATTGAAAATAAAATAATAAAAAAAAAAATGATGCAGAATCAGAATATGCAATAGGTAATTGTTTCAGTTTTATGATCTTATTTAAATAAAATGCTCATGTATTTTTCATAAAATTGTTTTAACTATTTGAAAACCAATAAAAATATGAAAATATCTTGTTTAATAGATTTGTGTTACGCTTCATTTTTCAAAAAATTTATATATAATATTATACATAATTAGAAAAACATGCTAACAGCTGACCATAATAATATTTTCAAAGAAAATTTTAATTAAACAGTAATTTGCTTACTATATTATTTATTTTTCCAATATTTTATCCTAGTGAGCTTAATTGAGGTAATCTATAAGTTTACGAGCTCGTAAATTTGTTATCCATGGTTGGCTGTGCGCGGTTAAACAATTTAAAACAAAATCCATTGACAATTTAGTAATTTTAATAGAAAATTTTTACAAATTCGTCGTTTTCACACAAAATGGAATAACTCAGTATTTATATACAAAAAAAATTAAATATTACGCAAAGACAAATACAAATTTTCATTTTATTAGAAATAATCACCTTCATTCTCATCCTGTATATAATTTTTATTTTCTTTTACTGGCTATACGATTAGTAATAATGCGTGCTAATAAAAATGCTATAAGTGTATATTAATGTGTATAGAGAAAAAAAAAGATATTATTCATAATATATAATAAAATTGTATCTCTTGCAATAAATACGGTAATTTTATTGAGTTCCAATGACGCAATATAACAACACACATACATACATATGTATATGAACAGCATTAGTTCGTCGTCTTGTAAAGTAGAATATATAGATAATTGAAAAGAGAATGATATTAATATAAAATACCTTCGCAAAAATTACTAATTCACATCCGTTAATAACCTTGGGAAAACTGGTTATTGGATTTATATTATTTTTTTGAGTCACGAAAGAAATTAAGATAGTTTTATTACAATAAAAGTGATTATTGATTTTTGGATTTTTTTTTGTTTAATCATCGTTATTGGTATTCTTTCTTTTCCTGATGATAAAATAAAAAGTTTATGAAAGTGTTAAAACCGTATTTTCCAATGTTTCTTATTATAATGTCAAAATTTATTAAAATTCAGCCAACTGGATAGCACACATTTAATTTAAGCATGAAAGAAAAATGGAAATTTCTGAAGTTTATAATTGATGAAATATGTAAATTTTATAACAATATCGATATAATATACAATTCACTGAAATTTATTACGATTTCAACGAAAAACAAGTTATTATAGTAGATACTTAATTTGTGTTTTCTTTTTTACATAATTCATATATGTATGTATGTAGAAGCTTGTTTGTAATATTACAAGTACGAGATTTTTCCTTGTTTTTTTCTGTTAAATGTGGCAGAGGTGATGAGTTTAATAATTCAAAACTACACATTAATTATGCAGTATGCTATTATTGTCCAGATTTGCCCTAATAATTTACAAAGGTGCCTTGGATTTAAATGTCAAATTTTAGCCAAACTTGTCAAATAGAATAATAAAGCAATAAATTTGTATAATTTAGAAAAAATATTTTGTTTTTAGAAAAAAATTTAAATAATCAGTAGGATTTAACAAATTTATTACAAAACTTTTTAACTTTACCATAGATTCATTTTCCGATCCACTTTTATGATCTGATTTAAAAAAAAAACATCAAGGACGTGTATGTTAAACATATTAAGAAATTATTTAAATATTTAAATATTTAAAAGTGTATGACAAATTCTATTAAAAGTTGATTACAACTACATATAAATATCAATAAAAGTTCCATTACATCGAAGAGTGCTTTTCCTTAATTCTTTTTAGCACAGCCAACTTAACAAAATTCCGTGCTTTAATTATTTAGATGTTTAAATAAAGAATTTTTTTATTTACATTGTATTGAATCGAAATCATCAATAACTCTAGTTAATACTGCACACTTTTCATGTATATTATCAATAATAAAAACATTTATTCAATTTGAAATCTATAAAACGTGTGTTTTTTTTTCGTGTTATATCAGCGTAGGCGTACCAGTTGATCGAAAAAAGGATATGAATGGAAAATAATTCATTTGTACATCCTTGCTGTAGGATTTTCCATTTTCCCACCATCGTCGTCATCATCATGTACCTAACCAGTAAACCCGGACAAACCTAAACCTCTAATAATTGTAAATAAATAATAATAACCATTATGCCCAGGTTAAAAAATTACAACCCTCAGTAATAACAATAAATTATTATTATTATTATTGCTGAAACCGTTAAAAGCGTCGCGATGCCGTCTGTTATCCATATTCCCTACATATGCGCACAGTGTCCGAAATCGAAACGATGACGTCACATATACCACCAGAACCATCACACAGAACAATGATGTAATAACGATTACGTAACAAATGTGGAAGCGGTGTAGAAAGGGGATGCGGCATCAGGCAAGCACAACTGAACGGGATCAATCTTCTATGACGTCACCCAATGCGGCGATGACGTCAACGAACGAAACGGAGAACAGCGGTTTATAATGAACGGATTGTGAGTGGCAGGGATATAGAGTTTGGGCGCCTGCTGTAGCATAAACACACACAACAATTTTACTAAAGTTACCATCATCATCACCAACCACACACAACTACCAAGTACTGCTCTTCTCTCGCTTATTCTTCTGGATATCTTCTGGCTAAATTAGTTAGTTTTCTAAATACCGAACAATTTTCCATATTAAATTCATAGTGTGCGCTACATTTCAAATTTAAACAAATAGTTTACGGAAAATCAAAGTGTGCGGCGCCGCGAGCTTTTCGAATTATAATACTAAATATTAGTGCGCCAAAATATTTTTGAACTGAAATTTGTAAACTGTTTTAATCTGCGTGCGCTTGAATTCCGCCGAATAAAACACGAACAATTTTTCCATCTCAGTGCTGTGATTTAATTTTTTGGAAAATTTATATAACATAGTTACCAATTTATATAATAATACAAGAATCGAAATTGTTTAAATATTACAATTAATATTAAATGCAGTTTGATTATTTTAATCGAAGTGGATCCTTCTTCTGATAATAGCCAGCAAGAAGGCGGCTTAGCGCGCTCTTCACCAACAGACACCACGACACCACCACCACCGCAACTACCACCGGAGGAAGAAATACTACTCCGGGGCTATTCACCGCCAGGTGATTTATTGTTGTTGATGTTGTTGTTCACTGCATTTACATAAACGAGAAAAACGACGCACTTTTCATTCATTCATCAGTGTTTTGTTGTTCAATTTTTCTTTTACAAATTTTTCTTTTTTGTGTATATATGTGTGTGTGTTAATTCGTCAAAATTGAATGGATGCACCACCAAATTTTGATATTCTGTTCAAACTGAATGAATTTTTAAATACAAAATAATGCATGCGAACTGTAATTTAAATCAAATAGAAAGACTATTAGAGTATAAATGTAAAAGATTATGATGAAAGGGATGCGAAATGCGATCCGGTCCTCCTATAAGGCATCATTACACAAGACACCATCAGCAATTACAACAACATCAGCATCTGCACTACAATAATAGCAATAATAACGCACCCTCACCAACAACAAGAACAACAACAACAACTGTTTTACAGCCAGATTCCAACAACAATTCCGCCGCATACAATTACCATCTACAAAATAAGTGTATGTAGATTTTTTTTGTTTTTTTTTTATCGAGGGGGTTTGGCCGGTTTTTGATTTAAGGTTGTCGCCAACCGTATAATCGTACAAGAATTGTGCGTTTAAAAAACGCAAGTTTTACTATAAGAATATTTGAAAAATTCGCAACGTAATAAAACATAAATAAGAAAAACGAATTTTCCATATGATTCATTCATATATGTATGAATACACACACATACACATATAAAACGAGACATGAATAAATTCCCATGTGATTTTCTTTCTGGCCGTCGCCTGCCAACACATTTTACTACTATTAAAATTAAATATTGAGCAGCTATAATCGCGCACCACATTCTCACTTTCATACACATTATATAAATGTTATAACAATAAACACAATTTAACCGTATATTATACATAAAACAGTTATTTTTATAAACAATTTATTAAAAAAAGTCTAATGTTGTGTGTGTGTGCAAAATTGTGCACATGATAATATTGGCAACAGTGCAAAAATGTCCTTTTTGAAAAAAAAACCCGTTCACAAGACACACAAGTGACAAGTCAAATGATTGCAAATTTTCTATAAATGTATTATATATTAAGAAATAAATGTTGTATATTTTTCCTATTTTCGTATCGCATTTATTTAAGGGACGTTCTATATTTAGCGAAGCTGTTTTGTTGTTATAGTTACCATTCAACTTATTGCAATGACGTTTTTTCCTTAGCTTGCTTCGATTCGATTTTATTTATACAAAAAGAAATTTGCTAAGCCGTCTATCTTAACAGCACAAAATGTGCAAAGGAAGAATGAAATTTAATCTGAACATATGTATGTATTAACTAGATGTATTTAAATAGTAAGTGACATAATAATAATTAGATGCAGGGCCGTAATAGATTCATAGATGTATGATTGTACATATGTACATATATCCGTTTCACAGTTAATTAAATTTTTGTAAAAATTGCATCTTAATATACACAAACAGGTGTACAATTTATAAGATTTCCTTCTTGCATTAAATAAAGTTTAATTGACATAATTAGTATATAACTTTAATTATGTAGTTTTAGGTTAGTTTCCATTATATTGATTTAATTTATTCGTTTCGATTAAAATATTTTTTATTTAAAAGAAATTTTATTGGTAAAGTATTTTGTCGTGTTTTTATGGCCTTGTAGCTTCTTAAATTTATTATAAATTTTTATATAAAAAAAACCTTGATTCATTGGCTTCTGTTTTAATAATAATTAAACAATTTTTTTATTTATTGATATTACTGAAAAAGTGTTAGTTTTTAACATTTTTTTACTTATCGATAATCATTTTACAAGTCATTTTATTGGTTTATAATTACAATTTATTATCAAATTTTTAAATAATTTGAAAATTACTAATTACCTTTATATACAGGATGTTTCATTGTTAAAAATACTTGAGTTTGCGCACATTAATAAAAATTGAGAGTGAGCTTTTAAAACATAGGTATTCATACACATTTATGTAAGTTTTGTATATTAAAAAAATTCGTGACGTCAAAAGCATGGCCAAAATGCTAGAAAGAGACAAACTGATCGTAGGAGGCATGTATAAAAGCGTCGATATATTTATAGGCGTCGTATATAACATAAAACAGTGAAGTGAAGCGTTCACTAAGACGTCATAACGACGTCATCACTCACACCCATCCAGGCGGCGCACACATTAAAATCCATTACGTCACTGTGAAAGCATCGATTCGATGACGTCACAAATACACTGTTCTCTTTCTAGCCAACGGCAAAGCGCATCTAGCCATCTTTGTCTGTCAGTGTTCAGGCGTCGAGGTCATAAAGAAAGTTTTGTGGTAGTTCTCTATTGCTTGTACAAACTTTCAGCCAGCCGGTTCGGTTTTTCACGTATAACATAAAATATTTTAAAAGAAAACAACAACAACAAAGTACCAAATATACCGTGCCATTTTCTTGAAAACGAAGAAACAGTGCCTTCGCTAGGTATGTTTTTCATTTTCAATTTATTATACTTAGTTGTCGTTGAAAAAAAAAGTAAAAGTTATCAGGTGTTTACTAAAAATTTTTTAACCTTTAACACCTGAAGAACTGAAACATAACTTTTTTTTGACATGTTTTGTGTAGGCTATTCAAAAAAAATAGTAAAGGTGAAAGTGGACAGACGACAAATATATTCTTAAATTTTGTTTGAAGATGTTCATATTTATTGTTTTTTTATAAATTTTTGATAATATTACAAATTTTGTTACACAAAGTTATTATTAATCAGGCTTGGCTACTGTTTCTTGCATCAATTCATAATAATTTTTGTGTGGGTGGACAACATTTATAACAAAACGGTTATTTTTCTTCTATTAAAACTATTATGGTACAATATGATGCGTTTTTTTTTTGTTTGATTATTTTAACTGCGTAGGCTGTTAAATATATATATATATAAAGAAACTTTCTTTAAAAGCAAAGAAAGTTTCAAAGATGATGGGAAAATGGATTTTTTTCGGTTTAGAAAAGCTGTCATAATTTGAAAATTCACTAAAAATACAAAAAGCGATACAATTATAACATCCTGTTATATTGATCATGTGACGTAACAAGTGTTAGCACAAAGTGTGTGTGTTGTTCATCATGACGTAGGTGGTATTAGTGACGATTTAGTCGTCGCAGCCACCCCCACAAAATTAGATATATACCTTGAAAAGTTTCTCATGTACAGCTGTTTTCATACAAAAGTAAAATCGATTTTACTGTGTTTTACGCCTTCGCAATTTTCTTTTGCTGATGTCGTGATTATGATGGGTTGTGGGGCACTTGGGGCGCATGATATGTTGAATTGCGTGCCGTTGATGATGATGATTTCGATGGTATTTGGTGGTGTGATGATGATAGCTTCAACAGCCGCCTATATAACGTTTTATTATGGTTGTGGTTACCTATATATTTTTCCTTCCATTTTTTATTGCAATTTATAATGAACTTGATTATAGGTGGATTTACGAATGGAAATAGATTTTTATCGAATTTTTCAATCATTTTGCACGCCATTTTATCACTAAATTTAGATACTAACAATTACCCCAGCACAATACTTTTTTCATCCATCATGTAGTATTTAGTAGGCTTTGGGCGAAACGCGCTCTCTCTTATTACAAGTGTCAAACTAATCAGCCAACTAATTAGTTACATTTTAAAAACGGTTCGAATTAAACATATTAACATAATTATAACACTAATTATATGACTTGAAAAAAAATTTTTTCTATATCAAAATGCCACAGTTATCCATCAGGCAAGAACAGTAACGATCTCCCTATTGCTTGACAGGCACACTCTTTGATATAATTTTATAGGCTTGTTTTGTTATTAATTGAAAGCCGTAAGCACTCTATTCCTTTTATAATAAGAATTGATTTTTTTTCTACTCGTATATCTAGTTAAAACAACGCGTGTGTGTGTGTGTTTAGAGGCGACATGACAATCAATCCAATTTTTTTCTATATTACATATATAAATTGAAATTTAATTCTTAAGAATACAATTTAAGAACTAAAACACAGTTACAAGCAGAAACACGTCATTTACATGTATATATATCTCGTTTATTCGTTTCTGGTTTTAAGAATTTACAGCAAAACTGGTCGGCCTTACAATTTTGTACATTAATAAGTGTTGCATATGGGTTTTTTTTTGTGGGGGGCGCTCCGGTTAAAAATTTTCAATCAAATTGCGATCAGCTTTTTTTTTCAAGAAAATATTTCCGTTGTTTTTAACTTTTAAGGAGTGTGTGCAATTATTTATAGATGTTTACCATTGTGTATAAGAAATTTTAGTTTCTGTCAAACATTTTTCCATGTTACCTACTCGGATATTGATAAAAATAATTTTTATATGCAGTTGTTTTTCCTGATTGTAGTGCATTCAACACAAATAGTATAATGATATAATTAATTATACCTTCAGGAATTATCAATGGCCTTCTATTTTCCATAAAAAGCATTCCACACAATCTGCTATATAGATTATAATATATATATATATGTATATATAAATTGAATCATATTATTTATACCCGGTAAATTGGCGGGCGGTGTTAATTATAACGATAAACAATAATTAGATCGGCTTGTAAATATGTGTGAATAATCTATGAATGGAATTTGGAAAAGTATTTTCTTGGCGGGCATATAAATGCATTTATTCAATATTTAAAAATAAATATTGTATACACATGTATTTGTAGAAGATAATAAGTGATAAAATGAAAAATAATTATTTAATTCATAAAAATACATAATTTATTATACGAGTTTGTACAGATAAATGATCTGATTTTCATTTTATAATGTATAAAGAAAAATTCATCAAGGAAATAAAAAATTATTATTATTTATATGATATTAATTCATAAAATGTGGATTTGTGCACATTTCTTTTATATTATTTATTTATTTTAAATCAATTCTTATCTTTATTCCTCCGCATAATCTTCCATTTATATATTGTCCCTTTTTATTTTATATAAATATTTATAAATGCCGCTCGGTATACACTGTTGAATTATTCAAATCGTTATAACAGCATAATTACCTATCTTAATTATTTACCAAACATAATTATATAAGTATAGTGTGTATGTGTATGTGCATTTGAAAAAATTTTCTTCGGGGGACAAATAATATTTTTTTCTTTCGATCATTTCTTTACAACTATTTTAAATATAAATATACAAGTTTATTAAATATTCTGACACGCACTTTGTGATATTTTAAAATTTTAACGCTTCGTGTGTACGTTTTTTTTTAATAATAATGGGTGTTACACATTAAATTACTTTAATTTGATTGGAAAAAAATCTGTTCGGCTTATTTTTGAAGGTAGAATATAATGAAATTGTCACTTTGGGCAGTTTAATTAAGTTGTTAATAATATTTGGAATGATTATGCAACCATGAAAACATTTCCACCCCTTTTGTCGATATACTTAAAGTATTGCATATTGTTTTGTCAATTTTGTAATAATAAAATGAAAGCTAATCATGTTATTTATAATCACAATTTTGCATCTTGTAAATACTTTCTTAAAAAATTGTTTTACCAGACGATTGTTTCACTTTTAAATAATA
>SSSI01010319.1:0-28647 GCA_004796505.1 Oryzaephilus surinamensis
AACAACATTAAGTACTGCACCCTGACGATTAGCTACAGGTCGATAAAACACATAGGCCCACTTGAATGGACTTATAAGATGGCCAGCCAGAAGTCCAGACCTTACGCCCCTGGATTTTTATGTGTGGGGTAAATTGAAGAATTTGGTATTACAATGAGCCACTGGAAACTATACAGAATTTAGAAGCAATAATACGTAAATATTTATCACTTTTACAACACAAATCTAATCATAAACAAAAAATAACAAATAAAATTTGTGTGTTTTTTAACTGTTAAATGCATTTTCCCGATTGACAAAAGAAGTAAATTTAAAGTGTCATATATATATTTGGAAAGCTAATTAAGCAGCGCAATATTTCTACTAAAATGAACAATATGAACCACTGAAAAATTTTCAAGAAAATGTGTATTGAAATTTGTGTACATTTCGTAAAATAAACTAATTTTGAAATTCAACTTGTAAGAACAATGGTAAAGAGAGACATATTTATAAAAAAGTACCATTATTCTAATGGAAAATTTACTCCTCTTGCCAAATATGCTATTATATAATTCCATAATTGTGAATAGATCTTGAGTTATGGTCGTTTTTATGACAGCAACTTCAAAAATTAACAAAAAACCAAAAATGTCGAATATCTCCGAATCCATTAAGAATCGGACTATGCTTTATAGGGTCATTTTTGTTCCAAACATGTAGAATCACCCGTTAAGGTTTGGCCAGTTAAAACGGACTTACCCTGTATACATGTCGTACCTAATTAAACAATTATACATATATATGTTCACAAAGTAAGTGTATTTATTAGAAAATGAATGTAATAACGTTATTAAATTGGATTAATGTTTAAAATATATTATAGTTGTTATAGTTATATTCATATGGTGGTACAATAATTGTAGAATTGGGAATAAGGGAATGTATAAGATATTAGGTTACAAATTTTGAATGTTTCTGGTAAATTGAGTAGAGAAAAGTAATATTAGAGACCATTGTGAAATTTTGTTGTCGATGATGATGGCGACTGTAGTTTTCAATATGTGGGGGGATTTTAGAGAAAACATCTTAAAGTGATCATGTTTGTATCCAATGCGTTTGATTACGTTAAATTTGAAATCAATAATCAACAAATAAATAGTTATATTCGGTTATCCAATGACAACATATTAAAATCATTAAAATAAACGAGATATTTAACTTGTTCCCCTGTTCAATAGAAATTTGAGTTCGTTCAAACATTCAGTTAAGATATATAATAATAAATAATCATAATCATCATCTAATTTCATGCGGGCTTGTATTCTCTCTCTAGTTGACAGTCAACCATTAAACAAGATGTCTATCAAAATGACTTTTGAGTTGGTGATCGCTTTCACGTATAATATATATAATGTCCTTTAAATATTTTAAAGCGAAAGGAAATTTTTAAAAATATTTTTTAATAAAAACATTTCTTTATTGAATATAATTTAGATATGTATATCATTTGAATATACAATGCAATATAAATATTTCTATTCATTTTAAAAATTAAATGTCCTTTTTAATATTCATATGTAGATATCTTTAAGGAAATATTTTTCAGAATCAAAATAAAGGAAAAAGAACAAAATTTATTTATGTATTATAAGTAATGTCCATCCAGTATCCATTGAGAATTTGTTGGTGCGGAAAGGGACAGGTATTATCCCTTCCTATGATATTTTCTCTTTACCGCCAATAGAGTTTCTATAAAAGTGTCACGTGGTATCAATTCACATTCTTTTGCCCAACATTCTCTTAGTGGATGCGCTATATAGAAATAATGTTTTTAAATTTCTTTTAAACACTCTTTATATTTTATGGTTTTGTACATAAATATTTTTCTAAACCAGATAAAACTATAAAATAAAGTGTTATTATTTTCATTTACAATAAATATAATGTGAATTTTCTGCGGTAGATCCTAATAATATATACTTATACAACATATGTATTTTGATTTTTCTTGTGAATTTAAGTGTGAAAAAAGAAAATGTTTGTAAAACTGTAGGAAAAATTATGCTTCATAAAATATAGCAATATTTTTTCTGTAGGCCTTTATTGGTTATTAAATAATTTGTGCATGAAAGCTTTTTCCCTTTTTTAATAAAATATCTTTAGTGAAAATTTCTCATTATTATTTTGTATATAACATCCTTGTAGGAAAGTCTAATAAAGAGAAGAAAAATACACAAAACAAATTTTTTTAATGCAAAAGTCGTTAACATGTTGTGTACTTACTTATATTAAGTACATATATACACTTTTATGACAACATTTTAATAAAAAACTTATTATTTACTTCTGGAATATATAACTAAGTATAGTATTACAATTAGATTCACGCAAAACTTATGTTAAAATTTAACCAAAATGCCTAAAGGCCATTAATATCTCTTAAGTATATTATACACAAGTGTCTTACACAAGGGAATATGTTAGTTCTATGAATGATGGATTCTTAAAGCTTATTACAAAATTTCTACACGACTAAAGTATTGTTTATCTCCAGCTACATACATAAACAAGTATGCAAATTTAATTAAAAGCTTAGTTAACTAACGATTTTTATATAATTTTTATACAATTTGAATTATAAATATGTACAAACATTACATAGTCATAGAAAATCTCGCCTGAATGCTTTATGAGTATTATGACCATGTTATGATTAAGTGAAACATTTTAACCCTATCCATCATTAATCAATTAAAACTGTATATCAGTATCTATTATCTACATTTATACCATATACAATAATTCATTACGAATAGGTATAGATGTTTTATTATCTGTTTACGAAGCATTGTATGGGCTTCGTAATCAATGTCAATTTAAAACATGAAATCTTTCTAAGTACAATAGATTTAATAACAAAAGATCAAACACATATCTAATTAAACAAAACAGTGGATATAATTTATACGTATACACAAATGTAAATTGGATGTTGTGAGAATGTGAATAAAAGTAATGGACTTTATTAAATCGAATTCTTAACAATTTGGTACGGTTCATTTACAACGAGAGATGCGCAATTTCTATTCAACCTAATTCCGTAGGTATAGTTTCATGATATATTGTGTGCAATTTCGCATTAGCCCTACAATTTCTCACCCCTGTATAGTTGTAAAAGGTAAAGCATTAATTCATTAGTAAATACCTTTACTTCCCGATATGTATGTCATAGACGACAACAGTTTAAATCACCCTAAACCCAGTCGATTACAATACATACTTTAAATTCTAATAAACAATACAATATTATCAACAAATATTTTACAATGTATTTTACTATGTTAGTTAATAACTATGTAACAATTATTTAATTGAATGAAATTAATACCGTCGAGCAGAAAACAAACTATTAAGTTCATTCTTTTTACATGAAGGAAAAAAATACGTTTCGGAAACTTGTAAAGTCTGAAAGCTTAACTAAGCTTTCCTTCTTTCTATTCCCTATTGAATTTAGTAATTGGCTTTTGTTTTACATCATTTTTACTTATCAAAAATTATTATTTATTACGTAATAAATATGTTTTATTGCCTTATAAATTTTTCATTCATTTCAATATTGAATATGTGGGAAATGGTAGCAAAATTATGCATTCATTAATTACATACATATATGTAATACATTTGTATTGTACTTAGTAACAAAAACAAACTTTTAATATTGGATTTAACTGAAAAGTTTTAAATAATTTGTTAAATGAATGTTCATGAACTAATATAATTAGTAGATATGTTGTAATTACGTAATATATATATAAAATCATTTAATTTTATTTGGCGAACACTCCACCTAAGTGTTGATTCTACATTCAATTTGGAACTTGGAACAAAAATAAACTCATAAAGCATAGTCCATTTGCGGTTAGCATGAAGCAGGTTAAAAAAAAGCAAAACGATTCATGGAATTTTATTAAAATTCAGTGGGTATTATATTTAAATTACTGTTGCATTAATTGTTTATGTGAAGTTTCAAGCTGCTAAATAGTCATTGCAGAAAAATTCAGAAACATCGTAGAATCAATTTGTATTTTAAAAAAATTAAGGTTTGAAGGACCATGCAGAATTTAATTTATTTTAAAAACTTATAATTATTTATCAATTTATCTTAAATATGTGTTAACACATTAATTGATTCTAGGGCAATATTATTGTCTGGTTTTGGACGTTGTCCATTAGTTACCAGTTTTTTTAAACATTTTTAATAGAATTTGTCTTCAACAGGCATAGTTTTACATTTAAAGAGTTAATTGGCTTATAAAGGGTCGTTTACACACAGTTTTGTTGTTGTTTTTAGTCTTTAGTTTGTTTTTCAACTTGAACTAACATCAACTTTTAAGACTAGGAACTTATACAGACTGACCAATTACGGTAAGCATATCAAAGATTGACAACTGTCAGAATTTGACAACCTTAATAGAATTGGTCGATTTCCATGCTTCTAAAGGCTAGTGTACCTAAACTGTTTAGTTTTTAATAAAGTAAACACTAAGATTACAGGCTAAAGAATGTGTGTAGAAGAGTCTTATGAAGTTATGATAAAGCTATTATTAATGGTAACTAATTCTAAGATCTTTGGTTGCGGTCAGTTAAAATTTGGTCATCCTGTATATATGTACATAATCTACAGGTGCACCTACATATTTTTTGAGAATATTTAATTAACACAAAAACTCACTGCGAAATATTTTGTTAGCAAAATTACCATAGAATAGTATTTAAAAATTAATTGAATAACTTTCAAATAGTTACAAAAAGAATCTTTTAATGTAACATGGATTTTTTTTATTAACATGTAAATATGTGCCTAAATTAAATTTACCAAGTTAATTCTACTCGTAGATGACCTTATAATTAACCTTAAAACAATATTTTTCGTATATGTACACAATTAACAGGGGAAAGCATGTATGCTAAAGCATTGTGTTTATTAAATCATACGATCTTCATGTTTACAAACCCACATACATATATTTTATTAAAATGGAACAGTATATAGTTTATTAGTGGGTAGCTTTATTGAATTAATGACAAATTCAGCTAGTGTGAACATGTCGAGTATTGTATAAAATGGACCAAATGGGGCTATTTTTGGTCAGATACTAGACGAAAGTGTCTTTTAAGAGCAACTATTTGTAACTTGATAAACATCGAAATTTTAATCGATATTTGTTCGAATTTCGAAACGCCGTCTCTTCGGTCAAGGTTATTCTTATCAATTACTCCTTTTTTTTATAGATTAAATCAATTCATTTATAGTCAATTTACATTGTTAGCTTAATTTACCAAATTATACTCTTTCGAATTTTTTACACTAACATATATAGAGTATAGACTATCAAGTATAGAGTTAATTTACTTTTTTACACATTAAACCTATAACAAACAATAAGATAAAATTCAAGTTTTTCTTCATTTCATTCTAATGTCTTTTATTTTTTTTGTTTTATATCTATTTAAAGACGTACGTATAAATTGTTTATTATTCTCTTAAGAGAACAGGGATGGAAAAATAATGTAGAACAATATTGTATATATAGATATATAATATCAACTTCTTGTGCGGAAGGTATTGTGCTTTGAAATTTTCAAGTATTACTATAAGTTTAAAATGGATAAGATTAAGTCACTTGACTGAATAATCTGACATCCCGACTATATTCACTTCAGTTGTGAAGTTGCTTATAGACATTTTCCTTGTATGTAATGTACACTGAAGCACGTTTTACATCTTTTACAATGTCCGTTTTATAATACAGACTAAATCAATAAACATTATCAAAAATTATTTCTGTATTACATTTTCAGTCAATATAATGTAATTTTTTCATCCAATACCGAGTTAAACAAAAGCAATCTTTTTCTTTAGAAAGTTTGTTATATACTTGCGTTTTTCTTAGTGAAAAATTAAACGTTAATTTTTGAGATGAATCAACGATTTTTTTTTATTACGTATACGTATAATGCACAAAATCATACATTTGATTAAATGTTTATTTGCGTGATTGAGATTTTTTAAAGCGACTGAAGTCAAAACGATCAATAGTCTAACCTTTTTTTATATAATTACGAAAAAGCATTCATTTTATAAAAAAATCGCTGTTTTTCAATGTCAAGCTGATGGTTTGGTTGAAACGCTTTTTTTTTGTAAATTTAGACAGTGAAGAAAAGCTTAAGGCTTTTCTAAAGCAAGAATACAATTATACACAACTATAACTGAAAATGTGAGTTTGTAACACGCTTAACATTAATAATGTTAAGATTTATTAACATTAATGGAAAAGCCTAATAACCCGTTTGGGGAAACTTACATGAACTGCAAAATTGATGAACATTTGTCCTTACTGGCCATTTTAATCCCAAATTAGTAACATCGTTAATTATAATTCTCCCGTAACTTAAATGAATAATTTTAATATAAATATCATTTTAAAAGTAGATATATATAGTATATTATATTAATGAATAATGTATTTTTTTTGAGTTGGTTGGTTTTAAAAAATAGTTTCCTACGTTTCGTGGTTATACCAGAATAATGGGATAATCCCCAGAATCCACAGGATATGTAAGAGAATAATATAAAAATTATAAATTATATACATGTAGGTATTGTATGGCGGTTTTCAAAATGAATTTTTTTCGTCTAACTAAAAACATTTCTGGAAACACACATTAAACTTTTGAATTATGTTATTATTATTATATATAACCTGTGCAGTAATTAGTGACCCATTATATTATAACAAACAAACTTTTATTGGCTAAAATACATCAGTAATGTGCACATCACGTTAAATTTGTAATTAATTTGATGTTTTTGATGAAACAATAAAATCCTATGTAATAAAACGTATTTTTCGCTAATACTAAAATAAACGAAATGTGACATGATCAATTCAAAAGTACTCGTATGTTTGTAGGAATTGTTTTAATATTAATTAATAACATTAACAAATATGTAGACAGACATATCTAGGTATGACGTGGGTATGACATTATAATAATAATGGTTTTATTTTATTAAATGACTCAAATGTAATGTTAACCAGTCTATTAGGAAAAATATATAGCTATAGTTGAAGAATTTTGTCTTCGAAAAAATTCTGAGCACGCAAAATGTTAAAAATAAAGGAAACCATGATAAACGGTGAACAGAAATTTTAGCATTTTTCGTTAAGGAAATATTATCCTCCATAAATTTTTATATAATGACAGATTTTTCACAAATATGGAACAATATGCGACATTTTCTAAAGGTGAAATCTTAATTTAATTGAACGTAAAATTAAACAACACTCCTTAAACACTTTATATTTTATGAAAAATGTATTAAGGTAATAATTTAAAGGTAAAATGCATGGATAAATAGATTCATTTATAATTAACTAAACCTTGTACATTCTAAACTATTATAAAATATAGAAGAAAATATTTAAAATTTTAATGAGCTTCTGCGATTACATTTTTTGTTCAACAAACTTTCTTTTTGAGTTCATATGTTGATCTTAAAAAAATATAATAAAACTTATAGAACTTTTTCTATTCGCTTATTAAACTTAATAATGTTACGTACAATAGAAAATATATATGTAGTATATATAAAATTCAATAATATTCAAATATGCAAACAAGATAGAGTTCATACAATCAAAAAATTTTAAAATTGGTCGTTTTGCCAGCTTATTGTATGGAAATGTTGGATTAAAGTTTGAAAAATAAATTGCATATTCGTTTCTAAGTACATATTTAGAAATTTATTAAATTCAATTTATTTCCCTGTTATGGTTCAACTATTTTATACGCAAAATTAAATAAGGTAAAACTAATTATACTAGTTATTAATTATAACTATTTGATCATTTTATTTGAAATGTAATATTGATGTAGGTATAAAACAAAATTGGAATATACGCATACATACCTAAATTTTGTGAAAAATGTAACAAATTCAAAGGTTATGGGTTAGGTCATTTGTTGATAAAGAATAAAGAATGCTGAGAATTCAATTTATATAGATAGATGATATCTATAAAAAGGTGGAACTAGAAATATTTCTAAAGATATTTTTTGATGTCGAGTATTGTTCACATTGAATAAAAATCGTTTTCTATTAGACACTAATCTGTATAGCCTGACGAATGCTGAAAGATATTTCATAAAATTCTTTATATTTTAGGATATTTTTTATATGGTGCGTATACATGTATATATAAGCTTGATATAAACCAAATACTTGAGTTTAATATGAAATATACGTGCTAAAAAACAAGTAATATATTTTTTAATTTGTTCTTATATTACATTTGGTAGTAGTGAGAAAGGTTGACATGACAGAGCCTAAAAAAGATCAGTTTATTAGTTGTTGATATGAACAAGTGTTATACTGGCTGTATATTAAACACAAAACACGGTTTAATCTCTTGACTAATAGCAAATGTTGTATATAGTTTTTTATTCGTTGTTCGTTTGTACCATATTTTGATAAAATAATTGTTTACATGAATCATTCCTAAGATGATGAATGAATATGGATATAATTAATGCACTCATTTTTTATATAGTTTATATCCAAGAAACTATGTTAATTAATGTCATATCCACTCGATATTTACAACATAAAAAATTTATATCGGGGCGGTAAACCTTAATCGCATGACATGGCGGAAAAAATTGTCCTTCGTCATAATATGGATTTGGATATTAAACATCAATGTGAATGTATCCACACTTTTATCCGCGAACATGTACTTTGTTTTTAGATACATACATTTATATGGGTGTATATTTCCGCAACATTATTTTCTTTCATATATATATATTATAACATTTTCAATTTCTGAATATGTTTTTGGGTATACTGCATCCTGCATCCGAATAAATATGAATCTAAAAGAAGTATTTCTGTTTAAGATTCGTGAATAGAATTGTTGCTAAGTTGAGAACGATGTATCAAACTGTACTATATATGTATACATTGACAAGTGATATGCACAAAAATTTAATATTGTACATATGGTTTAGTTTTGTCTTGGCAGAGCTATAAATCAAATTCAAATATTTTGCAGCTTATACTCGTACTTCTTTAAAAGCTGTCTTACTATAGATTTTTAGACTAAAGAATTAAGGGGCCTTTTAATGATGCAAACGTAGTGTTACGAAAAACAATCTTAGTTCATTGTTTTTCTACAAAATTTAAGAAATATCGAATTCTCGCTATAATCACAATATATTCATCAGTAATCACACTCTACCGATTTTCCGTTGTTTTTTAAGCAGCAAGTTTAGTTTTTTTAGACGACTGTGCATGTAATATTCGCATAAGAAAACGGTTACCTTTGAAATTTGATTCTGTTTTATAACCTTAACATAATACACACGTCCGTATATGGCAAATTTTAGAGAGATACTGATTTCTCGCTAAACCGATGAGGTATTTTTGTTACCGACCAAATCCAATTTTAGGGTAAACTAGTTCTTACTAGCCCAAACAGCTTTATTGTACAAGCAGTAGGATAAATTATTTTTTTTTAATAGACCAAACCGGTTTATCCTACGAGCACGAGCAGTAGGATAACCTAGTTTTGCCTAGATCAAACTCGTTTATTCAATAAGCAATGAAAAAACGCGGCATTTTATGAAAAGCCGGATTAATAAAATTAGAAAAGTCGTAATCCTTGTTTACTAAACCAAACCTATAGGGTTACCATCTTAAGCATAATCCAAAAGAGTACATAAGATGTGGTGTTTAAGATGAGGGAAGCTCCGGAGGGCGTAAGCAGACAAAAAATTTTTTTTGAGTTCAAGGACACACATTTTTCAGATGCCCTATAGAAAAAATCAAAAAAACCATCAAGAAAAGTCAATGCAAAAGAAATTCCAAATAAAATAGGCAAATATGAAGTCATAAGTAGGCTAACAGAGTGCGTTCCTAGGTTTTATTTTTTTTTTAATTTAAAAACCAACTCAAACATTATTTATTTGGAATTTGCTACTCTGCTATTTATTTTTCCAAAAGAGTACATTTTAGTCTTTTCTTAAGAAAAAGAGAGAGTACGTCATTTGACATGCTCAAAAAGAGTACTGCTTGTACTCTTTTAGTACTTGTACTCTTTTAAGTTAAGTCCTTGTCTTTAGTCTTTAGTCCGTTGTCTTAAAAGACAAGTCCTAAAGACTGACCAATTACAGTAAAATACCCAAATGTAAATATCCTCAATAATTCATGACAATCAGTAAATGACAAGTCAGGTTTAATATGATTGGTTCTTTTTCTTGTGACTAAATATAGTGTAGACAGTTCAGTTTAAATGAGCTAAAGACTGAAGACTACGGACTTAAGACAACGGACTAAAGACTTAAGACAGTGTGTAGACGAACTTTAAACCTACAAACCTAAGGCATAAACTAGTTGATCCTAATGCTCCTACGCCAAATAGTTTATACTACTTCCCACCAGATAAACCGGTTTGGCCTAGTAAGAATTAAAAACTACGAGCAGTAGGAATCGGGTTTGGCCGGTAACATATTCATAGCATCGTAGCAGTACACAAACATACCGGAATTTTACTAAAATTCGCCTAAGAAGTTATTACAAATTTATTACCGGTCATATACTTTGCCCAAGCCTACGCAGGAACGCTTTTAGCGCCATGTGTGTTTCTTCTCTTTTATTCTATATTATAATTAGGTTCATTTTTAAATGCACGAAGCTATACGTACTAGGTTTTTAGAATTTGTTCACGTTTTCGAACAAAACGTATGCAAAAGAATGTGATATTTTTGATATGATGTTAATATAAACGCTGTTTATTGAGAATATTTATTGCAGTTCATGATATGTCTTATATTTTATGTAGTAAAATAAATTTCAGCTGAAACTTTTATGTAAAAGAGTTCATTTAATATTTACTTGTATGTACTTAGAATCTGAAACATATAGACATAATATTTTGACTACAATTATTGCCAAGGGTTAGGTAATAATATTGCAACAGTGTAAATGTCATTTAATAACACAAAAAATGAGAAAATATAAAAACAATCATGTTTGAACTTACTTTCTTACAATGTTGGCTTATTCTATTAATTATTGTGCGAAGTTGTTTACAGTTGATAAAAAATTGTCCTGAAAAAGATTACTCTTTGGCGAATAAAAGAAATAATCTGTTTATTAGGTCGGTTGCGTTCAGAAATACATACATATATTTGTAATGACAATATTTGTTGTAATTCAAAGTATAATATTTATTTTGATAATTTCATAAAATAATTTCATTATGAAAATGAATAAAATAATAATATGGGTTTATTAAGCCTTGGCGTCTGATACATATTCAGAATCTTCTATGCATACTTACGTACATACATAGATGAGTGAACGCGTATTATACATATAAAGCCTGTATTTTATGGATTTAAAATTAACATAAATTTTCCTTTGACCGGGTAATGAAAATTTTATAGACAAATGAAGGCAAATTAGTTATGCATTTGAGCAGTCTCTTATTAATTTGTTATAACACTAGAATTGTTTTTTTTTATTATATTTTGAAATATATATTTTTTTTATTTCTTGATGCATACATATTTATTTATCTTACAACATTTTATGACAGATAAGAAATTTTTACGTCACCTAAATGTGAACAGACGTTTATTTATTCGTTTATACTCTGAATTTTTAAAACGTTCAATAAACCTAATATATAAAAAAAACTAGCTTTATCACCGATCAACTTTATTGCCTTTCTTTTATGTATTTTATATATACTTTTATAATATACATACATATATCTTGTATTTCAAAATAAAGAACTGTTTTCAACTTTTGCATTTTGTCTATTTTGATTTTAACTTTACTTTAATATTCATGATAACAATAATCTAAGTACATAATATGTATACATTTACATAAAACACATTGTAAACTAACATTTTGTATAAACTGTAAACAGTGAAAAAAATATATTGCAATGCATAGTAAAAGTGGGTAATTTTATGTTTTATTTGCTTATTGTGGATTTACGGGTTGTTCTTTTTTTATTAGTCTCGACGATTTTTATACGTTAAAATAGGCAATCGGTTCAACCAACATACGAAGCCAAAAAAAATCTATTTAGATGCATTTCCAACAATTTATTCCACTATTTGGTCCTGTTTGCCCTGTGATCCGATTCACATCAGTACGTCTTATTCAAAAAAAAAAAACTGCGGTTAGCTTAAGACTGTTTTTTAAGGATGTGCAGCTTTTCAGGAGTTTTTACTATTTTTCCACTTACATATTCTATTTCAGTAATATGAAAGCTTATCAATATTTTAAAATCAACCATGTTTCTATTTAGATGAAAAGCTTATTGAAAAATAGATATTGATAAATTTTTTTATACATATGTAAATTAAATTCATTTTTCAGTTCATGGTTTATGTACAGTGATTTTCATATTTTTTAATATTAAACGATTCCGTATAATATTTGTAATTTCATTTTTATTACAAAAATATTTAATATAACAACAGAGTTGCCTTTTGAGATATACAGGCATTGAATGAACGTTAAATAGATTTTTTTGTATATTGTTTTCTTACAAACGTTTCTATCTATATAGGATGTTTCTTTGGAAGATAACATTAGTGTTCTTTTGGCATGGTCGAGATCTTGTTCATTTTCAGCACATTTTACAGTTGAGACAAATACATAACAAACTTTAGATAACTAGCTCAATTTATAACAAACTTCTAGTGATTACAGATTCAGAAAGCAACGACAACAAAGCAAATGCTCAAATGTAAAATACTTGGGTATAGTTATTTTTTTAAAATAAATTGTTACAGTATAACGTATAAAGGTTAAGTTACATGTGTAGTATTAGCTTTTGTAATCCAAATATATTATGAAGATATTTTTTCAGGAAAGAAAGTAAAACGATTATCGTTGAAGATAAGTAGTTTGGTGAAAAGGTTGTATTTAAGTTGGTAAAAGAACGTATATTAGATAAATATATAGCTACTACATATCGAATGACAAAAACGGATTTCTACACAATATAACTTTTCTCTTGTTCTGCTTTATATTCGATGGAAGATTGTGAAATATTTGAAAAGACACAATGGACTTTGAGTGTTCTTACCTTACTAATAATGATGTGTTTTTTTTATTAAGTTTTTTCCAAGAAATTATTTTCAAATATTTACAGAGTTATGTAGAATGTCGTCTGCTTTAGGCGGAATTAAAAATTACAGAAAAAAAAATTATAAAAAGTGTGATTAATTTATATAAACATTTTACATAATGCTCTTTTGTTCTTTTAACAAATTGTTAATGCCACTGGAGATTTATTTTTGTTTTTGTGTTTGTTCAGTTTTTTTAATTGTATTTTTATTTTGTCGCATACGAAAGAAAAGTTTTCGAAATATTAATATTCTACTAACAAAAAGTGTAGTCTTAATTTACTTCGGCGAAAACGGTATTATAACACGTGTTACATGAGTTGAAGACAAACATAATCTATTCTTATTATTCATATGTAGGTACATAATTTAAATCTGTCAGTTCTCTGATGAAACGTAAATTTCCTTATGAAATACTTACGTACATACATGGAAAATAGATATACTTTTATATATATGTTATAGTCAAACACCGAATCGCAGGCGCTCCTAGGTTTGACTAGTCAAACCCAGAATTGACGGAAGCCATCCGGCAAACTGCGGAATAACGTAAAATTTCGGCCTTTGACTGATGTTTCTTTAAGCAAACAGATTATTAGACAACATAGATTAGCCTAGGTTAGGTTTGGTTAAGTTAGTAATCGTTAGTCAAAGACAGAAACATGCTACTCTTTCGGGCTTTGGCTGTCACTTTTAGTCAGACCTGAGGTTTGACTATAGTATATGTGCTCGGAACTGATCTAGACCTAATCGGCGATATCCGGAAGATTTTAAAATGCTGAATTGTGATTTATAGTCAAACCTAGGAGCGCCTGCGATTCGGGGTTTGACTATAACATATACATATAAATTAAAAATTATTCGTAACATGCATTTCTTTGTATTCCACCAAATTCAATTTCTAAAATCTAGCATTATAATTAGACTACGAGGTACTTAATGAATAATTTGAATTTAATTTAATTAATTAATTATACTCGGATTTTTTTTCTGTACACTAAGTATTTAAATTGGCTTCTAATTATTGAAGATAAAGGAAAAGTTTACGTAGTATGTTTTTTCATTTAATTGAATATTCCTTGGAATTGTTCGGATTTAAGTGAAAGATGATCATTTCAAATAATTTCCACCCTTCTGAATATTTTAAGAGACCGTGCTTGCTGTTTTATACATAAAATGTAATTAATGAAAAGTTTTGTGACATACATACATATATATAAAATTTATTTTTCCACAATATACATATTTTCATATTATGTAGTTGTTTGTTTAATATCTGGATTAATGTATGAAAAAAAGTTATCAGCATTATACAATTTTCCTGTTTTGATTTAATGTTGCATGGTGTTAATCTTGTCAACGGTTACATCGGCACATATAATAACAACCTAAGGGTTATTACATGCCAATATAGCATAAAATGTATTGCGTCGCCATAAGCGACATCGTTATTAAATACCTAAATATTATTCATCAATATGCCAAACACACAGTAATATAATAAAATAAAAAAAAAATAAAAGAGAAATCGATTATTATACATAATAAAATCAAATTGAAAATAGTAGGTATTAGGTACATACCAGCTTGAATTCCACTAATTCTATGCCATTCAAAATATGGTATATATGTAATATTAGAGAGGAAAAAAATGATGTGGTGTGAAAAGAAAATAATAAAATAATTGAAAAAGTTATGTAACTATTATTTAACAAACTGTCCGTACTGTAATTAAATAAAAAAAAGAGAATTTCTACATTGTGGATGTATATAAATAAAATAAAAATGGTATAAATGGACAGAAAGTTTAACAGCACTTCTTCGATTATAACTTCCATAACATTTAATCATTTGTAAAAGTTGGTTCAGCTTGTCACTTTTCAAGTGGTTAGATTTGTGGATTTTTCTAACAGAATACTTATAAGGTTGGAGCAATAATTTTATGTCAAACAATTCTACAACATCTGACAATATAATTAGTTTGTAATAAACAACCATCTTTTATTTGTGTTTATGTATTTTTAGAATGTTTTTATTTTTCATTTTTGACCACCATTTATTGCACACTTTTAAATTAAATTTAACAATAAATTAGAATCTATTTATGATGCTGGAAATGAAATTAAACATAGAGGTCTTAAAGAAATACACGCTATATACACATTCTGACCAAAATATAACGTTCCGTAATAAAAACTACATAATGTACTTACTTTTATTTACAAAGTTTTATTACATATAATACTCTATATTTTTCTAGTATTCGTATACTAGAAATTTATTATTAATTTATTAATTATAAGCGATTAACTAATGTCACTTTATCATTACATTGGAGATTTTATTATTTAGTTTGAAACTGAATATTATTTTCTATAAATATATATAGTATATTCATTTCTAAATTTCTTTTATATCAAAAATGAATTTATTCTACCATAAAAATATAAATGACATAAAAGAATCCTCTTTTGATTCTATATTATATTTGATTATTTTTCTAACTGTTGTGGAACACATTGAAGAGGAAAATTTGTACTTATATCTTGTTTAGAAAATATAATGGACGTACTTTTTTTCCCAACTTGTTCACAGATATTTTCATTCATCCATGCAAGAGGAACAGCGATACAATTAATTATTAATTTATTTTGTTTCAATGTCATACTATTATATAATATAACAAAACAATATTTAATTTAAATTGCCACGTTTATTCAGTGTTTTAATAAATTTTACATTAAGTTGAGCTTTTCCTGCATAATATCAGTGTTAAAGATTAATTTTCTTGAGTTATATGTATACATATTTGAAAATAGCATTTGATTAATTATTGTGTATTAAAATGTTTATTTGTGCTATTTTAGGGGTATTTGCCACTTAGAGTAAATAATAAACAATAACATACTGTAATGTTGATAACCTTATTACAACCCTAGTAGATGAATAAATATTATTAAACCATTATAATTTTAATGTTACGGTATGGTGCAAATGAGCATATAATAATGAAGCTGTAAACACGACTATATGAAGGTATATATGTATATGAAATCATCTATAGTAAAATGTGAAATAACGATAATACTCGTAATGTAATTGTTACGCGGTATTCAAGACTACATAAGCTGGTACATATATTATATGCCGCTATCATTTAATGAGGAGCAAAGTTTTAATTACGTTTTATCATTAAGAAATTAGCAAACGTTTATACTTTATGTAATAATGAAGAGAAGGATTACCAATCAATATCCTTTATTATAGCTAACTGTAATACAAATGAAAAACATTCTAAATTAAAACACTTTTACTTTGGCTTTACAGTTTTCAATTTTAATTTAAATTTTCCCCAAAAATTATGAGGTACAAACAAACAAGAAAAGACAACTGTTGTTTTCATAATATCTTAAAAAGTCATTATTTTAGAAAATTTAATATATTATTATATATACATTTAAACCAAATATTTGTTATGAAAAACGTTTTTTAGTTCAATGATTTCATTATGTTTAATTTGAAGTTTTTCATTTCGTGATGATTTGTAAAGTTGTATAACTTTATCATGCAATATTTTCCATAATATTAAAAAACTCAGTCGTAACAAATAACAATCATCTTTTAATTATACAACAAACGTATATTAAGAAAATTAAAGTTGGTAATTAAAATGTAAAGCTTATGGGTGTGTGTATTAAGCGAAAAAACATTGCAAATGTTAGATAAAAAATGGTCATTTTTACGGTTACATGCAAATCATAATTATTATACCGAAGTAACTTTTAGGTAATTTTTTTTATAATTTGAATTTATAAATATGTATAGTTGCAAAACCACCCACTGTTCAAAATAAAAATGAATTTTCATGTTCAAATATAATTCATACTTGAATGTTTTTTATTTTGTGTTCAACATTAGTGTTTAAATACAAAAAATCAAAATAAAAAAAAGTCTTTGCCTGTCTGTATCAAAACGAAAAAAATAGGTCTACATCCGAGTCTACATCATACAATACTTTTATACCTACACCGTGCAATAGGAAAACAAATAAATAAAAAATAATAGTAAAAAAACCATTTCACACGCTGATTATTGTATTTATGGACTGTATTTTTCTATACAAAGAGTAACTCGACTAACTACTATGTGTAGGTTGTTACTGAAAAAATCAATTTAAATTTTAAACCAACTAAATAAGCAAATATACAGGGTGTTTCAGAATAACGTTCCGAAATGTTAAGGGCATATAATTATAATAAGTCAAAAACCTTAAAGTACTACAACCTAGTGCACTTTCTTAGGATTTTTTTGAAATGTATACAAATTATCATTTGAATAATTTTGCAAATTTTAGATGCATAATGAAATTTTTTAATAGTTTAGTTTCGGAGATATTAACGAAAAGTTTATTAATATATGTATGTACAGTTGCGGGCTTCTTAAACAGCCGGTCAGGTATAAATCTAGAAAGGACGTGGTCCTTATTGAATATTGAGAAGTAGGGACTTAAAGGGTACTATAAATTACTATACAAAATATTCAATAAAGTCGATATTTAAATACCCATTTTACCTAACCGGCTGTTTAAGAAGCCCGCAAGTGTACATCATGTACATATACAAATATGTAATTTTAACTAAGAAAACCTTTTCAAGATTTTTATAAAAAACTAAAGTACCTAACACTAAACAACAACTAATACCTAAATGTTTAAGTTTGATGGAAAATTTTGTCAGCTTATAATTTTTCAGAAATGTATTGATATGTGCGTTTAGCTTTTTTATATATTTTTACGTTTGCTATGCATTCTTAACATTTTGGAATGTTATTCTGAAGCACCTTGTATAAAATGGGATTAATCATCCAATAAATGAAGATGACACCCTATTCTACATCTTTATTATAATAAATAACAAAACTTGGAGTTGCATTAGGTAAATGTTTTGTATGTAAACTATAGCCCAAAACCAAATTAGAACAGAGTTTGTCATCTCAGTTTGTAAATTATTGTGAATAACAATATAGCAACGTAGTATATATAATATAAATAGACAACATATTGTATGTATTAGGTTGTTATAACACGTATGTTGACAAATGGTTTACTATTGAAACAGTGATAAATTTTATATCAATCCAAAAATCAACATTGAAATGGAGAACAAATTTAAAAATCGTTTGTATTGGATCAGGGTTGATTTTTTTGTGACAAGAATATAGTCCAGTTGATTGTAGTTAGAAAGGGTTTAGGAAAATTGAATATTCTACCTAAAGTTTATTGATTTTGTTGGTGGAAGAAAAGTGTTTTTCAATGATATAATATTTTGTCAAAAATAATATAATGGTTTCAGTTCACGTAAACTGAAACAGGTATGTATATAAAGTCTTCTAAAAATTTTTCTTATTTGAAAGTTAATTATTATGAGGTTTATAACAATTTTAAACTTTAAATGTGTATTCGAATTTATACAGTTTATAAGCACTTTGAATGAAACAGAATCTTGTAATATTATACAGATATAACAAATATATATTATATATTATATAAATAGATAATACCTGGATATAAAGTTAATTAAGTTCATTCATTTATTATTTTCTTCTCTAACAAGTTTAATTTATATTTATAAGTAGAAAAGTACATTGATAAATTAAGCTAAAAAGTAAAATTATGGAGAAAATTTTCTAAAATACGTGCATAAATGTTATCATTTTATTTTAATTTAATTGGACTACATTTCTATATTTAGTAAAGAAATGTTTGAAAATTATTTGTATCCTCTTACAATGTTACATAAGATGTTTTTCAAGAATACTTAGTTTACGTAAAATATATCTACGATATTTGAAATTTATATTTTCGTAGAGTTTTATTTCTTCCTAATAATATATAAAAGCGATATTTTAGTAAATTAATTTATCTTCTAATTTTATAGAGTACACATCCAATATAATTATTTCCGTCTAAATCTTAATTCTCGTTCAATGTATCCAATGTTGGGTACGAAAAAAAATCAATTCGATAGTGGAAACGTTGAAGTTTTAAATTGATCGGTTGTTGATAGCTGTCCGACTTTACTCTGTTTTTACGGAAGGACGGTATTAACAGAATAGGAGAAAAGGCCTAGCTATATAGTAAAGGATCTAACTAACAAGTACTATCCTTCACCACAATCAGGACGAGATAGCTCGTTTGGAATTAAATATACATTTCCATTCGCTGAAAAGGACGAAATCCTTCAAGTACACATTGTGAAATTCACGGATTTTTGTTATAGCTATAGAATAATACTTTTTATGTTTCCTTAGATTTTTAGTTCGCATCAAAACAATGACGGCAGCAATCCAAAAACAAAGACGATTTTTTGGATAGAATTGATCAGAATATATTTTTACTATTACAGCAGCACAAATTTAAAACAGTGTCCCATAAAAGTACAACAAATAAAAAAAAAGATGCTAAATGCGATAAAATTTAATGTAATATAAAAAAGTCGTAGAAATTGTTTTTGAATAAGTACGAAATTTATATTTAATATAAAATTTTATAGCTTTAATGAAAAAATTTACACGCCATTTAAATACGCGTATAATCCATTTTATATGTAGGTATCAAAGTAAAAAATGTTCAATATGTACGCTTGGGAGCTGTTTCATTTTATATTTATGAATGTGTCTTATTTATGAACAAAAGAAACTTACCAACAAGTATTAAATCAATCCACATGCGGTATTGTTCTTGAATCCTGAAACAAAAAGAAAAACGTGCTAATTTATTGGTTTGTTAGATATATATTTTTTTTTCCTCAGAATCCAATAAGAGGACATAATTTATCGTAATTACACAACTTACATAAAAAATCTATACCTACGCTTAATTATAATTTATAAGTGCACATGTACGAATTGATATTGGTTAAAGAAACTAATTATCTGAAATTGAAAATATCGTTAAGGGTGTATTTAATTTATTGTTAGGACTAGTAGAAGTTTTTTATTAGAAAAATAATTGCATTAGAGGAAACGTTTTATAGTGAAAATGTCTTGGTAGTCTTGTAAATTTACAAGGGTGTAAAGCTAATGGATGTAACTGCTTACGGATATGCCCTTGGATTTAGTCATTAAATTACAAGTGGAATTGTATAAGAGATTCAAAATCTACATCTTAATAAATTGTACATAACCCTACATATATGAGGGCGCCGATTAAGGCGTTACTAAATATAATTTTAGGAAACATCCCTAATAATATTTTGTGTAATTTTATATAGGTACATAATAATTAATATTATATTTGGCTATTTCGGAAAATAGCCATTTCTTTGTCTATTTAAAGACTGTATCAGAGATTTTGACAAATTATGCTTTTTTATTTGTGTTCGAATAGTGTTTTAAATAATAAATTATACGTAGACTAATAAAAGTACAGTATTTTGCACATTTTCTCGTAATTTGTGTCCATATTATTTTCATATACGATTTTGATATGAAATACAAGGCGACATACGATTTCTAGCACCATCTATTCGGTTTTACATTATTTAATTTTCTTTAAACTATAAATCTGTATTTAGGTATTTCGGTACTACTTTGTGTATATATTTTATAGGAATTTAATAGTATATTATACAACCGATCTATAATGATGGCTTCTATTTATGAGGATGAAAGTTGTAAAACGAGCGAGCTTGCGAGCGAGTGTTGTAGTCATCTAAGTAAATAATAGCCATTAGCCCATCAATTGTATACTATACTTCCTTTGCGACGTTTCTATAAATTAGAAGAAAAAATGGATACAAAATTATGACATAACCAAAAATATAACCTTTCATGATCAGTATATAAAAATATTTTTTTTTCGTATAAATATACATATACATATACGAGTACATAATTACATATGTAGACGTATATATTTCTCTAATTTTATATATTTACAATAATATGTTTAAGAAAGTCCTAAACGGCTCCTCATATTCATATAAGGAAAATGTACGTAACACTCTTTACAGATTAACCTTATATAATAAAAATCTTAATCAATCAAAGTTATACTATATATAGAAAGGAACGTGTTATAGAGTAATAAAACGAAAAAAGGAAAATGCAATTATTATATACATGCATACCACGTACATACTATATTTTCCAATATTATATTTTTTTTCTTCAACAAATACACAAATTTTATATAGAAGATCATTTATTTTTAAGCAATCAGTCATTTGCATAAATACCAACCCTTTGCTATGAGAATTGTGCTGAAATAATAATAAAATTATGTTGTTTAATGAAGCTTTAATCTTTAAGTTTAACAGATATTTTATTTGTTAAAAAAAATGGTTCAATCAGCAAAAAGGTTTGAAAAATAAACTTTATTTGTTAATATTTAGTCCCAGATATATAATATCAGTGTAATATAAAATAACAAGCGTAAAATTTTCTGTTTCCAAATTATTATTGTATTTTCCGTTGGTATACACCCGTACACACACATTATATTTCACATTTTACCTGTACGTATGTATTGAAAGAAATAATATGATATATCAAAAATGTATGCTTATATGTACATTCAAACTGACAATTTTGACGTTACTTTTCAATAAACCATAATAATATTTTTTCCTCAATTACAAATATTCTGTTCGACATATGCCAATATATATTATATTAAATAAATTTACAATTGTAAATATTCAGATAATGTTTACCTATAACTTAATATTATATATTTTACAATATATTATACAAATATTGTCGTTTATATGCAAAATTTAAATTGTGTCCAAAACTTGTTTACGAATTTTTCTCTTCTCGAAACCCTCTGTTATAGAATTTTAATAACTGCATTATATGTGTATATATATATTATGTTAGTTTCAATTTACATAAACAATGTGTAATAATAATAATATATTTATAATCAGTGTTTAGTAATTAACTTCATTTATTATAAAATAATTTATTGTGGTTGGAATTTTACATTTTGTTTTAATATTTTAATGTATTTTACATTATTGAGTACTTCAGTTGTGTAGAATCTACATATTTTATTTTTATTCAATATTATAATGCACATTTAAATTGAATGAACATCATTATGATTATTAAATATACATACATAAATATGACATATGTATGTATGTATTTCTGTATTTGATTACTTTATATACAATAATAAAGTGATATTTGCGAGACAAATGTTCGCTTTTTGAAAAAGTGATGTATTTGAACATATTTATAATTTTCTCATTTTTTTACTATTGATTTTATTAAATGCCATATAAACTGACAGAACTTTCACATACGAAAGCGAAATGAAATTTTTAGTCTAATAAAAACATTAGAGTGCATTTTATGAATAATTTTCTTGACGTATACGTCATACAGAAGAAAATATGTGAGTGGTATGTATATTCTTGAAAAATGTTGAAATATGTATTATTTTTATTTTACAAACCAAATGTATATAAGTACATATGATTTTACATACATAAATGTATTTTAAGAAATACAATCTAGTCAACTCCATGTTAAAGAAAACGAAAATAATTTAACTTTACAACTAAAATTATTTTTTCGCTCCTCAATTTTCCTTATATTGCAAACAATCTAAAAACGAAAAGTTTTTTCAAAGGGTTGTAAATTGGTCCACTTGATTATGTTTTGTAATTATTTTTTTTTTTAATATCAACTACATGCCAAACACACTTAATAAATTAATTAAAAAGAATTCGAACTCAAATAAATTTCTATTAGACACTTATTGAATATTTTCGATTTTTTCGTACTTTATAAGTATTTTATTATTGTGTCAAAATAATTGACAAAAAGAAAAAAAAAGTTGTTATAAAGTGAAAAATACGAAGTCATGGTTGTAGAAAAACGAAAATTTCCTTCCCATCAGGTGAATTATAGAATGTAATATTTTTTCGCTAGGAAAAAATTCCTTATGTCGAAGTCAGAGATTAAAAAGTTTTCAGGGGGAAGTTTTATGGAAGTTCTTGATATTTAATTTTCTCAGTGAATCGACTAGCATGTTGTACATGAATAGAGGAAAATCATAAATATTCACATAACATCGTGACAACGTGCTCCTTCATTGATTATATAATACCAACTAATATTAATTAAAGAAATTTTAATAATAATCCTTCTATATTGGGGTTAAGTTTAACCCTATTGAAACATCACAAAGAAACAAGCGTTTTACACGTAAGTGTAACAGGTATTTAGGTTATCCGTGGATTTGGATCTGAATATACCTTAATCATGGATAATGCTTTTATAAGAGATTATAATGAGATTGTGGTTTCTCAAAATACTAAGTTAAATATACATATTTAAACAAAATTTGTCTTACGACTCCACAATTGAAAACTAAGTCATGATTATTTTTAATAATCCTAATTATTTCATTAATTAACCATTATTATTAAAGCTTGGTTGAATAATTACATAAATTGATCCCAGTTTTAGGAATAATATGTACATACATATTTTATGTGTAGAATAATTACGTTTGCAAGAATAATTATTTTTACGTAAATAATTTATGTATTTATATTTTGTTTGAAAAAACAACAAAATATTTTTGCCTCGGAGTTGTCGCCGTCGTTGTAAAATTTTGTAAATATATTAGTTTTATTTTATTTAAGTAGATATATTTCGTACAAATAATATTGTTTAAATTAATATTTAAAACAGAATTTTAACACAAATTATTATATATGTACATACATAGCTAAGGTTACTATTAGGTATGTACAAAAGTTTTTAAACAAAATATGTTACTGTCGGTGTGCCCGACTTCCTGATTAACAAAATGCTACCATATTTTATTTTCATATGTAGATTTAGTAGATTAGGTAATAAAAACCCAAAATATTTTGACATTTTTTTTAATAAATGGTGACATCATAATTAGTAAGCACAATGAAAATTTATAACAATTTGTAGAAATGTACAGGGCGGTTCAAAATAAATGTGGTGCAGAGTGAAATATGATTTAAATGATTAATTACTTAATTATGCATGTATATAAATATATGTATATCTGTGTTGTAATTTCCTTAAATATTTTACATTTGATATAACGATACATATACAGGGTGTTTTGTTGAAAATAAATTAAGGAAATTCTATTAGTGTTTCCACAACTAGGTATTAAAGTGTAAAAAAGTTGCAATTTTCTTCTTAACTAAATTTCATTCAGTTTGGTTCAGTGGTTCCTGAAATATTAAATGAAGAAAATTGCGGTCTCTCATACTATGAAAATAGTGAAAGCACACATCCATAAGTAATTTCAGATAAATGTTTACATAAACATTTTAGTTTATTATCTTGTAAAATAACTCAGTGTCACTGTTTTTTATTTTACCACCCGGTATATTACTTTAAAACAGCTAAAGAGATTGTGGTAGTTATTATATTGTAGAAATATGTCATAAACTGATAGCGACAATGGCAAATGAAATTGTTTTGGGGGCACGAAACGAGAGAAAGTTAAACCTTTAACAAACAATACTTATATTCACCTGCATTGTTTTGCTTATATCTACATTAGGTCGTAATAAATTTAATTTAAAACCATGTACACGACTCACACTCATATCAAATAACCATTTGCATATAGTTAAATTTTTATTGTACTTGGTTTATATTTTGTTTTATGTAAACATTAAACTTGATGTAATGGAATGGGTCTGCGGGTGAAAATTTGACTTTTAACATAATTATTCATACATACATTTAATTATTTAATGGTATATAATTTCCACACACAAAACTTAATAAAATTTTCTATTATAATATTTTATTTGTAAAAGGAATTAAATTTTATTAATATGCCAAACTTTATAATTTCCACTCTGGATTTACAGCAAATAAAGGACAAGGTATGGGAAAATGAAAATATAGTGTATATGTTTATTTTGCTTCTATCATCAAAATTAAAACTAGTGAATGGGCTTTTTTCTATTGATTTTGGCCTTTTGTTAGATAGTGCAATTTATCGTCTAACTATATCCAAAACCAGGACTAAATAATGTATAGTGAAAATCAACTTACAAAACACACATACCCACACATGGTATATTAAACGTGTGTTTTAAAGTAGTTATTTGTATCTAAAGTTGAGCAATACATACGTAGTTTTAATTAAATTCTAAAGTGGAATTGCCTCTTTATCAAATGCTTATTAAAATTATTATTTGAAACAGGAAATTAATGTATAATGCAAAAGCTTTTTGTGCACGTACAATTTATCCATTCATTAAATTTATACAACAAATTAAACAAGAAAATGAATGAATGAATTTGTTTAGTTAGATTTACACAAATCTTGTTTTCAAAAATATTCACAATTGGTAAATGTGCATATATTATATATGTATGTAAAATTTTTTTAGTAGAAAAACTTAGAATAAGCAATCTACTATAATAATATTTTGCTGATTCAGCTATAGGTGTCTCGTCTGTTTGTTGCCCGTGAAAGTATTAAAATTTATGTCACGTAAACCAAAAAAAAAATTCAGTGTACCTACATATGTGTGTAAAAAGACACACAAGATTTTTACCCCCGAAAAACGAATTTACATATTCTTTGCCATATTTGCTGATGACATTTCAAATGGAATTCGAAATAAAATTTGTACAACATTGATAACTCGTATACATTATACATGAAATAAAATTTTAATTACGAATTAATTACTATGCTATTTTAGTAGATTATTTCACTTATTTAGTTTAATAACAAGAAAATAAGGATAATAAAGGAAATAATAATTACCGAACATCTGCTTTGTTTTTGCTATTTATTTAAATACAAGACTTACAACATGGTTAAAACAAACTGATTTATAACATTTTAACGTTTTGTGTAGTGAATTTCATACATTATACAAATAATAATTTTAACAAGGTATTTTATAATAAAATTCGAAATTTAACTAACTTTTGATAAATTATTTATTTTTAAGAATATAAGTTATGAAAAAGACTTTATCTACTTTAGAAATTTAAGGTGTGAATTTCCTTTTGTAATTTTTTTTTGAATGAATAACATTAACTATTGTACAATAAATGTAAAACAACTAAAGAGGAAACAACACGCGAAAAACTCGTAAAAAAGCATACAGTATTTAGTTTATGTTAAAAATAATTTTGATTTAGATTATTTACATAAGTTTATTATAATTGGAGTTATATAATATGTTGTATCTGAAAAAAAAATATATAAAATATCTAATGATTTTTCATGGAATTTCACCGATTACGTTTAAATGGGATATAAATTGCCTAATTAGTCTAATTATTGAAAAATTTCGATTAAAACACATATTTAAAGGGTGCTCGATGTAATGTAAAAGCAATTAAAAATTAAAAAACTTCAATTTACAGTGAAATACTGAAAAATATATGAAACAATTTAAACTTTGTTATTATGAAACTATATATATATGACAATTTTACTGTAATAATTTCATTTAACAAGTGTCAATAATTTGCTGGAAAACGACAGACTAAAATTAGCAACAGATGGAAGGAAAGCATGCACACTAAATTAATTTTATTTTCGGAAAACCTCATTCATGAACACTGACAAACTGATTGAGGATTTTAATATAAACCACTTATCGTAAAAATGTAAAGAATTTACACATTTTACGTAAAAAGGAAGTTTTCGAAAGACAATTTTCACATTGGAAACACAAGTCCAATGAATTAATATAAAAACGGTTATATTTCAATTATTTTTTGTCTGTTTATTAATTGTATTATTAATAGCTTTGTTCCAACAAACACTAGCTTTATTCGGGTTCTTTATTAAAACATCCTACGATTGTACTACGCTCGCGTACTGATGTTATACTGTTCGGGTTCTGTTTGAACTAAATTGGAACTGTTCTGAGTAAAATGGTTTTGTGTTTGGGTTTATCTCGAACGCATTCAGGACTGTCCTAGAACTATCCAAATGTGGACTTGCTCAAGAGTAAGTGCTGCTACAGAACCATTAAAGAACTTAGTTGTATAACCTCAATTTTTTGTTGATTTGTTAATTTGCAATTTATAAATTCGTTGTTATCGTTGTTGTCAATGATAATAAATTTTGTATTGCCATTTATGAGCAATTCTTTTCGTCATCAACTTTATTGTTTTGGTTTTTCAGACTTTTGGACTATTCGTGAATTATTCAAGGATAGTTCAGGATTCTTATTTGTCGCGCATTAGTTGTGCACAGTTCTTATACCGTTTTCGGACGATTCTATTTTAAGAACCCGAAATAAGCTACTATGGATGCGTTCGTGACTTCGTGAACGCATGAACGCATCATTTCAGTCGCCCAGCCCAAGTGATTTTTACCTGCGCGACTTTACACGATTAGATCTTTACGTGAGATTTTTTATTTCGATTTTTGTATTTGGTTTTGTCTAGCCAGAATATAGTTTCATATTTACACTATTAGATTTTTTGAATCGATATATTCGATATTTGACGTCAGTGTACGAGTGTATACTGTCAACTTTGTCACTTGTCGTAAGCACCAAATGTTTGTCGTAGGCTGCTAGCACGTTGTTACTCTAAATTTTTTAGTTTCGTTATCACAATTGCGCATGCGCAGAAAGAAAATCGAATGAAATATCGAATTGAAATAGGCAAGGTCCTATTTCTAAAAATCGAAAACAAAATAGAACCTGGCTGATCGAACGTAAAATCTAGTCGTGTGAACAAATAAATTTGAAGTCAAATGTGATCGAATTTGAAATCTAATGGAAAAATCTAATCGTGTAAAGGCACTTTTATTAAGCTTTCTTAGTTTCTATGCCAAAGATAGAAGTCCGCTGAAATGACGCGTTCATGAACGCATCCATGGTATTTGTTGAAACAATGCTAAAGTCAAATGACTTAGTGTATTAAGCACCGATTGGAGCAAAATTAATAAAGTAAATAATATGAATTAAGGCTCCATTTGTTTGTGATTCAAGTACTGTTGGTTGCATACAAAACCCCCTTAAATTAAACGGATTTTTCGGAACGCGTAGGCCCTAAATGCGATTATAATAAATTCTAGGAAAAATATATGTGATAGAGAAGCATTCAGAGTATATCTAACGTCTGGCTAAATTTCATATAATTTAGAAGGAAGCTCAAAAAAAAAATATTTCGAAATTTGTTTGTGACACTCGCCATCAAAACTGTTAATATCTTAAAATATACTGAATCAATTTAAGAAAATCATAACGTTACATATAGAAGAAAGTCCAAATTTTCCAATGATACTACTTAAATGGGTTAAATTGCTTTTTCCAAAGCAGTACGCGTTCCTAAACTTGAACTTTCATAATTTTCAGTCATAAATCTGCTGAAATTAGTTCAGCCTTTTTCGGTAAGAGGTCGCCACTAGGGATTTATTTTAAAACTCTTCTATTTTTCTTCAAA
>SSSI01010320.1:0-44381 GCA_004796505.1 Oryzaephilus surinamensis
AACACTGTATCCATTAATCAGTGCTACCCACAAATTACCATCAGTATCAATGGCCATACCATCAGGAAAAGCATCAATATTGTGTTTAGCCACATTAAATATTACTTGTCGATTGGCTAGAGTGAAAAAATAATTAAATTATTAACAAATGACTAGTTTAAGGAAATTTTACAAATTTGACCTGTTGTTATATCGAAATCAAACTCATCCACAGTTTGTTTTTGCGAATCAATATAATACATTTTCTTTAATTCAGTACTAAAAGCCAATCCATTGGATATTCCAACACCCCTTAAATGAGTGGCAACTTTTCCATTAGTTAAACTGATGAATGTTCCTTTATTTCTTTTAACATTACCCAATTCGGGTTCGCCACCCATGGAACCGGCCCACAATCTTCCTGATGGATCGCATTTGCCATCGTTGAATCTATTATCCAATGTGTCTGGTGTATTATCAATTTCAGCCACTTTCCTTACATTGCTAGCTTTGGCACTTTCTCCATCCCAAGTGACGACGGCCAATTCTCTATTCAAACTTACCAAAAATTGATCTTTTGTTCCTTCAACTGGTATAACAAGAGAAACATGTTTATCTCCTAAAAACCAATAATATTAATATTATATTAAATACGAATTATTGTCTGTTTTAGTGATTTTATTACATACCTAAAACAAGTTTCGTGTGTTTCTTTGTTGCCGGTACATATTTATGAATTGCACAACCAAAAATATCAACAAAATACAAAGATTGTGTTTCTGCATCCCAATGTGGGCCTTCACCAAGTTCAACACTATCTACAACTCTTTCAACTTTAGGAGCCATTATTTTTTATTTATAAAACTTTTGTAGAATCTAATCGACTGATAGTCTAGTTGCCAAACAACTCAGTTGTGAAGTATTATACTTATTGGGAGCAGTTATATTCGCGTCCTTATCTCTTTAACCTTCACTGTTAATTAGTAAATTGTTACCATATAATTACACTTGTACACTTATTTGTAATATGAATAGTATTTGTCTGATTCTGAATATTTAAATAAACAAGATACTCAATAATTTAGGATTATAAAGTAAATAAAAGTAATCATAAATAGTGTCTAGGTAGAAACTTGAGTGAAATTTCTACGACGATACGAGTATAATCTATTTGAAGAAGTATTTATTTGCCGGTTGATGATAAGATTCATTTGTATATCAATAAACTTGAATGATAACAGATTTAAAAGTGTTTTTGATTTATTTTTATTAACAATTTTTAATTTAACCTAAAAGTTACATAAATATTTTTTCAAAAATCAAATAACATGTTAGGGAATTTTATTGTTAAAATGTTGTGGCTATAATTTGATTAGCTAGTTCGTAGCTAAGTTCTTGATTGTTAGGTAAGTTTACTTAACAAGTATTTTAGGTTATATTTAAAAAAACATGAAAATATTTATTATTTAATAAGTTTTTATTATTTAAAGTAATTCGTAAACACCTTATTTTCATTATCGTTACAATATGAGTAAATATCTTGTTTAATTCGTTGATTATTATTTGAATTATGGCTTCAACCAAAGTAACGATTGTAGCACCACTTTACAATCGTATTTTATCAAAATTTCCACAAAATTTTACATTCTGTTTCGCTTATGGATCAGCCGTAAAGAAACAATTAACAAACACACAAAAACAGAATATGATAGATTTAATATTTTGTGTAAATAATGCAAATGCTTGGCATGAAACAAATATTAAACTAAATCCATCGCATTATAGCGGTATGCGTTATTTTGGTCACAATTTTATAACACATTATCAGAAAAATTTTGGCGCTAAAGTATACTACAACACCCTTGTATCAATGGACGAATTACTGATAAAATACGGGGTAATTTCCACCGAAGACTTGATAACTGATTTGCTTGAATGGTCGGATTTGTATTTAGCTGGCAGACTTCATAAACCGGTTGAAATTATAAAAAAGCCCTTAAGTTCCGAATTGGAGACAGCTTTGCAATTGAATCTACAGTCTGCAGTGCACGCCGCTTTACTTATCCTTCCAGACGTATTCACAGAGTACGATTTTTATCATGCAATATCAAATCTAAGTTATACGGGTGATTTTCGCATGACTTTTGGCGAAAACAAAAACAAAGTGGAAAATATCGTTAAACCACAACTGATTGGTTTTCGTAATTTATATCAGCCGTTTATTGGCACATTACAAGATTATGTGGATTTTCCTATGTGGAAGGAAGTGATTCCCGAAGATAAAAAGGTCCCTAATGATGTAGTCAGTTATTGTTCACAAGATGTGAGTCCTTTGGCAAAACTGCATCACTTGAATCAGTTACCTCGTTGGCCACAAAAGGCTTTAACACGTTTCTGGAACCGTGGCAATTTAAGACAAGACACGGAAGATGTTTTGCGAGCCATTGCTTACGATCCAGATTGTAATTCAATTGTACAACAATGTATTAGTGATATTGTGTTCCATTCTTCAGTTAGTCAAAGTTTAAAAGGCATTTTAACAGCGGGTTTATTTAAAAGTGTGAAATATAGTAGTCAAAAAATTCGTAAAATGTTTATATGATTCGTTTTGAAATAAAAAAATTGTTAGTAAACTAGTTATGGGTATTATTTTTTTACAGTTAAATAATATAATAAAGAATGTCTGACAGTGACAATGAAAAACAAACAATCATCGGACCTGTTTTGCCACCACATTTACAAAAAAATAATACTGGACCGGAAAGTGAGAGCGAAAATTCTACATTTGGTCCAGAATTACCACCTCATTTGAAAGCTAAAGCTGAATCGACCAGTATTGGGCCAGTTTTACCACCGCATTTGCAAGAACAAAACGAAAGTGATATTGATGAACCACAGAGTATTATTGGACCAGCTTTGCCGCCAAATTTACGTAAAGAGCTAGCTAATCGACCAACAGAAAAATATTCATCAGAAGATAATAGTGACAGTGAAGATGATTGCTATGGTCCATTACCAGAAGGCCATTCCTCGAAGTCAAGAGCGCAAATTGCTTTGGAAGAACGTGCCATACAGTTGAAACTGAATCAATTAGATCCAAAAGACGACAAACAGCCGATACGTGAAGAATGGATGTTGGAATTACCGGCTGCAAAAGCAGCTAATTTCGGGCTTGGACCAAGACAGTTTAGAAACAAATCAGGTCCAGATCTATCCGACAGGTAATTGTTGAAAAACGATCGATATGTTGCGATGTGTTGTTTGGAATATTTTTTAGATCATCGTGGACTGATACGCCACAAGATAAAGCGAAGAAAAAGGAAGGGAAAAAAGAAAAAACAGAAGATGTTCGGAAGGTGGCTGAATTGGCTGAAATGCATAAACGCGACAAAGAACAGGAAATGATCTCGAAAAAACATAAAAAACACAAAGAAAGTTTACTAGATACTCATAGGAAAAAGTTAAAAAAAGAAAAGGTGTGGAAATGTTTGTTATAAATTCCATAATCTCATTGATTTTAATTTATTTATAGCATGAAGCTGGCGGTGCAACTGAACGAAGACCATTCAACAGAGAAACAGATCTGCAAGTTAATAGATTCGACGAAGCACAAAAGAAAGCGGTACTGAAAAAGGCACAATTACTCGACAATCGTTTCTCTAGTGGCCAGGCAAAGTTTTTATGAATCAAAGCAGGTTTAATCAAATTCCAACTCAATTTATTGATTGTAAATTATATATAAAAAAAATTGTTACATTTATTTAAAATTAAAATCGGTACACAAAATATGACAGTTCGTATTAATTTTATTTAAATTTAAGTGATAATGCGCTAATACACATGAGCTTATATTTTTTAAAATCTTATTTTTCCTATAATATAGTTTTTTTTATAAACAAACTTTAACAAATTGAAAATACGTACATATAAGAGGCCATTTCTATACATTCAAGTTTTGCACAAATCCATTATTTCAATTACCATTTGAATACGAAACGAAATCTTTGAACATAAATTATACAAAAAGACAGAAAATAAAAATATCTATATATTAGGACAAATTAAAAATGTAAAATTAAAAAATATGTAAATTTAAAGCAAAAATGATCCAAATTTCTGAATAATGGCCTTAATCAGAAAATATTCTGACAGTTCTCAATTTCTTCACAATAAACAAATAATACTATGTATAATTAGCCTACAAATTATAACAGTTACTTGGCATGTTCATCTTCCAAAAGAACAGATATTTTATCATAAGCGTAACGCATTTTATCATATAAACCAACTGAACAACCATTATCTTCAATTGTGGAAAATCTAAATGTGCGGAATGAACGATCTTCATCGATGTATGTGATTGCAGCCATCAATGGACACAATATTATTTTCGTATGGTCCCCAAAGTTCATCTAAAACATCGTACAGCATTAACTATATTGGAATTCGTTTAACTTTTATAACGTTAGCATTTACTTGAACAGTTCCATTATTCAATTGCATTAAAACACCGGAAGTAGAACGACACCATTGATGTAAATGTGGCGGTCTTGACACTGAATCAGTCTCTTTAATAATACTAGCACCTGTTTTTATTAAATGCTCGTTCATATAACGACTGAAATATGATAATAATTTCATTTTCTTATCGTATTGTTTGGGATAGTTTTGTACAGTCATATAAGTTTCATCCCCATTTTTATCCACATAGTGAACGTTTCTACAATCAAATTATTACATACAATTGAAAACAATTATAAAAAATATATTGTTCTTACATTCCATTAGCTAGCATTATCAATTTCGTAGTATCATTAAACATAACACCAACTCCTTCATCTGATAATTGATATCCAAAACCGTATTTGTCTGAATAATCCACCCATTTCGACACCCAAATCATTGGTTGGGCTGCCGGATCAGTCATTTCATCTAAAATCTTGTGCTTTCTAGCCGGCTTCGATTTAAGCACTTTGGCCAACATGCTTTTCAATTCCATTAAATTAGCACTAGCATCAAATGTACAAACAGCTGTTGGCATCATTGCACCAGCCAAACCAGCGGCAATCGAATCACGTTTTTTCTGTGGCGATAAAGTCATATTTACATCGCCTAATGAACAAAAAAAAATGTAATGTCTGCATTCAACAATTAAACGACTAAAGAAAAACTATACCGTAATTAAGTTCTGTAAGCGGTTTACGAGACATGTCCGTTACTTTTTCAAATCTTGGTGCCATTGTTAAACAACTGGATGGCAAAGATTTAGGACAATATCCCATTGCTATAAAGTCATGATGCATTAATTGTTCCACCTTTGGACGTTTTTTTGGTTCAGATTGAATCATTAACATTATCATATTCTTGGCACTATCGCATACTGTACTAGAAATCCTGTTAAACAAACAAATTAAAATAATTTCATTTAAAACAAATTTAATTCAATCGTACTTGTAATCACATTTCTTGATACGTGAATAAGTCTCTTTTAAACTACTTGTTTCAAATGGTGGCCGACCAATTAGTAAAGTGTACATAATACAACCGATCGACCAAATATCTACTTCGAATGAATGGCCCTGTTTCGTTAGAATTTCAGGGGCTATATAATTTGGTGTGCCACATATAGTTTTCTTTCGTTCACCATCGAATTCAATTTTTGCAGCCAAACCAAAATCACCTATTTTCACATGCAAATCGTCATTTAAAAACAAATTGCCTAATTTCAAGTCTCTATGTATTATACGATTTTGGTGTAAATAATGTACACCGGATAATATTTGTCTCATATAATATCTTGTTTCTGGTTCAGTAAGTGCTTTTCGGCGTCTGTGCAATTCCATCATTGACTGGAATAATTCATAAATAAGTTACAAACATAAAAATTAAACATGTAATTATCAAACATACTCTTTTTCTACATAATTCCAATACGATGTAAATATTGTAAGCGTCTTCGAAAAAATTATAGAAGCCCACTACATTCCTATGACGTAGTGATTGATGGATTTGAATTTCTTGTGTCATTTTTTCCTTTTGATGTTGTTTCGATATAATTTTTTTCGATATAATTTTTCCAGCATACGCTGTGTTGTTTGAAGGGTTAATGATTTCGTAGCATTTTGCAAATCCACCCTATAACCAAGCATAAAAGTTGCAACATATTTTGTCTATTGTGTGTTAAATATTTAATAAAGTTAATTTTAACAAAACAAAGTTGATGCAATAAAAATGGAAAAAGTAGTTATAAAAATTTATAATAAAAAAGCATGTCCATACCTTGCCAAAGTAACGACCTTTTTTATAAGTTGTACGTGTATTTCTATCATATATTTCCTCAGGAATAAATTGTATATCATCGTCTTTGGACATTGTTGCACTATATTTTGTATTAATAAACAATAAATTAAATAAACTTTGCCGAATAACACTAACAAAAGTTCGTTTAACAAATGGCAGTTTTGGCAGTGGCAGTTATATACAACTAGTGAACAGTTTAAAAGAACTGGATTTTATTGGTTCATTGTAACGACTTTGTGATTGGTGAATTTGAGTATATCAACGGTTTGTTTGCAATTTTCTGTAATTGAATAAATATTTGTATAACAGATGGCGACACTAGATACAGTGCCATCTCTAAGACAAATGTCAAAGCTAGCAAATGACACTTCTGATAAAAAGAGTTTCATGTATTTAGAAACTGCACACAATTTTTGTCTTTAACAAGTGACTAATAGATGGCGCAGTTAAAATCTTTTTTAAATAAAACCGCAAATTCTTATGGATTAAATATGTAATTTGTATATTTCCTGATATTTCTAATCGGTATCTTTTAGATACAGAAGATAACGTTTCATGCATTTCACAGACATAAAAAAAATAAACTACAAATACAAAATAACCACTTCATAATATGCCTGTATGTCTATAAAAAATAAAATACATAATATAGCATATAGCTTCTGTTTTAAACCACCCTACAGCCCTACGCATTGCAATAACTATAAAATTTGAACAATGTGCGATATCCGATATAGTTATCAATTTGTATTTCCGCAATTTCCTAAATAAAGAGATATAATCACAAAAACAATTTTAATAACAAAACTCATCAATAAACAGTTAAATATGTAATAAATTTAAAAAAATATTTAAAAACAAAATAATTTGGCTACATAATATAAATTTTACGAGTAACATACAACATACTTATGTTATTCAAATTCTGAAGTTACATCTATTATACATATAAATTCTCTATTCTATATAAACCATTTTTCATGAATATACGAGTATATTTAAATCTCGATTTAAATATAAATACAAACAGTAAAAGTTTTTTTCCTCTCATTAAAAAAGTTTGAGATAAATCAGGATCTGATTAAATGCAAATAGTTTATGCAAATTATTGTCTATTTTAACCTATTAACTATAAATCTTATTAAAACAGGATTGGGAATACCATCTATAACGTTCTAAATTGTAAAATTGTGTGTTGAATTAATAATGCATACCTTTATTAACATCTTCTCTGTCATCAATGTAAAAAATAAAAATTCTTTATAAATGATCGTTTCAATAAACAATAAGTTATTATGTATTATGCAACATCTATGTTAATACAAGAATGTAAAAAAATGCCCTTTTTATTCACGGCTTCTCATTAATTGGAATTGCATCAGCATCTATATGTCCATTTTAATAAATTTATTCATTGCTACAATACGATAAGACTATTAATTAAATTTGTATGTAAAAACAATAAACCCAGGGTTATATCGGTCTGTTTTTATAAATACACGTCAGGTACTCTTTTTGGTACTTAAGGGTTTCTAGAAATAAATATGGAAGAGAACAATGAGCAATATGAGTGTATGTAAATTAAAAAACTCAATTCACACAATTATTTGTTAATATAATAATATCAAGGTTAATAATAAAATTGTAATTAAAATACAATTTTACTTTAATATATTTCGGTAAAAGGTTTTTTTTTTAAAAAAAATGGAAGTCTTTTTCATGGCAAACAACATTTTCATCCAAGTAAAGCTTTTATCTAAAAGCTTGCAAATTTCAAAACAAAATTTGAATTTCTCATAACATAACTTTCATCAAAGTATAAATTAAAAGCAAAAGTAACATTTGGTTTCATTCCTATTTCGATGTGTGAAACTATTATTTATTTTTCCATAACCAGCGATAAGAAATTTTTATACGAATCATATTAACACTCTCGATTCATTTAAATAATATGTGCTAAAAAAATGTAAACGATACAATAACAACAATTTCATATTGTTAGCATATTAATGCAGGCTGAAGAAAGTGCTATTAAGTATATGTTTATCTTTAAAATTCCTCACACGATTCATCAACAATAACAAAATTCTCCTCATATATATGTCGTAATAAAACCACATAAAAGCTATAATATGCGTATGCTCTGAAATATAAACTAGTATCGAATCTTTAAAGAGAAAGTGGCTCATTAACTTAACGAAGATTTAAAATCTTCAACATGAATGAAATACATTGAGGGGTAGGATAATAAATGAATAACTATATAAACGAAAATCCCTTATAATTGCTTAAAATTCTTGGAAAAAATAATAACAAGACACATTAAAAAGATTTTTGGTATATTGAAAAGTCATCCAAAACAAAATTCCTGTTTATAACAATAATTGAGCTTTCACTTATTGAAAACGTCATACCTGGGATTCTTGGATTGAGGAATTGAGAGGTCAAGGCAATGAAGACACCACATACATATAAACAGTCAGGTAATGTAGTGGATTTGTCTCTTCCACATTAGACCCCACCTTTCTTATATATACACACAAGTTTATTTACTTCAAAGTTAGTTTTGAAATCAACTTTGACCGGTAAGTTTTGGTTTTGCTCCGAAACACCCCCAAAGGTATAGTGTAGCACTTTAACTTTCAATTAGTTAAATTGAAAAAGTTACTAATAAGTTTTATTTTTTTTAGAAACTACAATGAAGACTTGTGCCATTTTATTTGTTGCCGTTTTTGGCGCTGCACTGGCCCAGTTCCCAAATGGCAGAATTTTAGAACCACCAGTACCCACATTATGTGCCCAAAGAGTAATTCATGAAAAAACACCAGACGGTAAGAGTTCAGCCAAAAATTCGTTTGAAAACAACCTTGAAATTATTCCAAATTTTAAATTTATAATAAAAATTCCGTTAGACGAATTAGTTGAGGTCGGAGACCTTAAAAATTTATTGGAAATTTGCAATTAAATGTATAAAAATTCCTTCAGGTAAAGGATATTTCTTCAGTTGGCGCGATCCAGCTTTAAAAGGTGTTGAAGAAGATTGGTTGGGTGGCAGAAATTATTGTAGAAAACGTTGTATGGATTTAGTTTCATTGGAAACCAGTGCAGAAAATGAATGGATCAAAAAACGTATTGTAGATGAAAAAGTAAGTACCCCATTAATAATAATTAATTTCAATAATTAGCTTTCATTTTGTTCAGTACGTGTTTTTAAAGAAATATAAAGTGAAAATAATAGCATAATTAACAGTCATTTAAATTACTAATATGTATGTAATAATAATCTTGAACATGAATGGCATAATTTTCACTCTTGCAATAAAATTATTTTGTTGTTATTTAAACGATAATAACTAATAAACCACATAATTTACATAACAAATGAATTAGCATTAAAGTAGGTTGAATATGATGAATATTTCACGCTTTTATTTAACAATTCAGGTTAAATACATCTGGACCTCGGGCCGTTTGTGTGACTTTAAAGGTTGCGATCGTGCCGATTTGCAACCTCTTAACATTAATGGTTGGTTCTGGACTGCTGTATTACAAAAATTGGCACCAACCACTCAACGCGATCAAAACGATTGGTCCGAATCTGGTGGTATTGGAAAACCACAACCAGACAATCGTGAAGCCCAACAAGGTGGTGCTTCTGAAAACTGTTTGGCTGTCTTAAATCAATTCTACAATGATGGCGTGAATTGGCACGATGTGGCTTGCCATCATCGCAAACCATTCGTATGTGAAGAGAATGAAGACTTGCTGAAATATGTCCGTTACACCAATCCAAATTTGGGTATTTAAATACTTTATATAGTAATTCAGGCTGTGTGGACTGATTTCGTTTTTATGAATGCAGCTTTTCTTCTTTAATCGAGTGTGTTAATTTATTGAACTAGTTAGGTATATTATAAATGACCAATAAATGTATAAAACCGACGTATGTGGAATTATTTTAATAAAAAAAAACCTTAATATTAACATTAAAAACGAAATTTTATCATTTTTTACCTTCAACCATTATAATATGATAACCAAACTTGGTTTTTATTGGCGGATCAGTGTAAACCGGGTTATTTACATTGGATATAGGTAGGGCAAATGCTGCATCTTGAAATGGTCCAACCATTGAGCCTCGAGTCATCCAACCCAGGTCGCCCCCTTGCCTGGCTTTGTCTTCACTGTAAGCACTAGCGACTTCTGGAAACTTTTGTCCCGCTTTTAATTTCTCTAATGCTTCGAGACATTTACTCTGCTTTTCACATAGGATGTGCCTTACTTTAACAGCGGTTCCACCTTTTTTCTCTTTACTACCACCTAGTTAAATGTAAAATCCAATAAATGAGGTTACAAAAGAAAGTTCTGTGAGAAAGTTATGCGAAAATATTTATGTTCATACCTTTTTCTCCACCATCATCGCTTTTACCTCCTTTATTTGCTGATTTTGAATTGCCTTTCTTAGGGGGCATTTAGAGAAAATAAGGAAATTTGTGACAATTTTTTATTGTAAAAAAATTGAGGTTATAGTCGCTGACAGATGAATATGGAGTGCGTTCAAAAATTGTAGCAAAATTTTATGTGAATTATGTAAGGAAATAATTTAAAAACTGTTATTTAACATAATTGAAAAATTATTAATGTGCGTTATAGAATACCGTTTTAGAAAACAACAGTATATTTATGTTAATGTATAACTGGAATTTGTTGAGATAATTAAGGAACGTCTTGATCTGATTATAACCTTCAAATCGCTATAAATGACATCATATAGAATAACATGAGGCAATTTTCAAGTTCAAATAAAAGTATTAGTTGCTTTCTGCGAGCGTAATTAATTAGAGTTTTAATGAGTGTCAGTGATTTTTAAATACTACAATCTATAAGTAAGACAAACTGCACTGCTATTATGAAACAAAATTCTTTGAAAAAAAGTTATATAAGATTCTATTAAATAATGCAAGACTGGCTGAAAATATCGTTATTGTTAAGCCTTTTTGGTTTTTTAAAAGAAATTCGTCCGTCTGAACCGTATATTTATGAATTTTTAATTGACAAACGTTGGAGGAATATTACTGATGAACAAGTGCAACAAGAAATATATCCTTTGGGCTCATATAGTTATCTTGCTCAATTGGTCATTGTATTTTTAATTACCGATTTGTGCCGTTACAAGCCATTGATAATTGTACTTGGACTTTCTGGAATTACAGTATGGTCCCTATTGTTATGGACAACGACGTTATTCGAATTACAAGTTGTCGAGGTATACATATAATATTTCATAATATTTTTTGTTTAGTAAAGCATGTTTTTTTCCGCCTATAAAACGTTTTGTTAATATTTGCAATATAATGTGCGTTTTATGGAATTAGAGTTTGTTTCAATTTTGTTATCGAATTCGTTAAAATAATCTAATTGAATCATAACTGTACCATGGATAAAGCATGAGACTGTATAAATAGATAACTAATCAAATATTATAAAAGGGATACTTTAAATATTGTTAAATATAATTATAACGTAAATACATATAATAAAATATGTATAATATAAATATACTAAAAATGCAAATAAAATTTTGAGGAAGAAAAAAACAATGAGAACTAAACGAATTATAATTAAATAGAGACTTTCGAATATTTGTTTTGTAGTGCAATAAAGATTAATTTTAATGATTCTTTTGTATCTAAAACAATTCTTAATAAACCTAAATAATGTTAATTGTCAGATTGTTACTTAGTTTTTGATAAATTAATTATTAAAACAATCCTACTATTATAATATTTTATTACCATTATTTCAAGTGTTTTGTTTATAAAAAATACATAAAATCAATAAATCTCATTATCATTATGTCGTTTATTCTTGAATTATTCAATGAATATAAAATAATTCAATAACTTTATTTCGACTACGAAATGATTTTATTACATTTTCCATAAATTAAAACCGTGATCAATTTTTATTGATTTATTTTTCTCGATATTTAGGTGATTTATGGAACATTTATGTCAACAGAAGTGGCCTATTACACCTACATATATGCAAAAGTAGACCCTGAGTATTATCAACAAGTTTCATCCCATACAAGAGCTGCTATTTTAGCTGGTAGAGCTGTTTCTGGTTTTGTAGCACAATTATTGATCACTTTAGAATGGATGGATTACAGAGAATTGAATTATATAACATTTGCTGGTAAAAAAAACTATATATAAATATAGATTTAAAAATCGTTCATCCATATGAATTGTTTTAAAAAATTAATTTTAATTCAACATTGTTTAGACCTTGACATGCAATCGACTTCTTTAGAAACAAATTTACAAATGCTAATATACATATAATAAGATGTAGATCATACAGTTAGTTCATCATTAAATTAAATTGATCACACCTAGAAGTTGTTTGTACATATTTTAATTGTTTTATAATTCAGGGACAATTATTAACAGTTCATTGTTCTCATAATTAATGATAGTTTAAAATACCAATGCTTAAAATTTTTTTTCAGCTTTAATAGCAGCTACATTTTGGAGTTTCTTTTTACCATCAGTGAAAAAGAGCATTTATTTTAATCAACAAGACACAATTAAACAACCACTTTTACCACGATTCACATCTGCATTTACATTAATGAAAACACATTTTGTGGACTCATTTTTCAATAAATACGTATTGAAATGGTCATTTTGGTGGGCTTTATCTACTTGCGGTTTCATCCAAGCACAAAACTATATGCAGCCACTTTGGTCTGTAATACGAAAAGAAGAAGGAGGATCCGACGAAGATGATGAAACACTGTGGAATGGACTTGTTGAGGCCATATTAACAATAATTGGTTTTTTGGGTGCTTTATTAGCAGGTTTTCTAAAGGTCGATTGGAAAACAAAAGGCGAATTAATTTTATCGGTTTGTTCGATACTTGAAGGATTTGCATTACTTTATGCTTCATATACCGAACAAGTTTTTATATGTTATGTATCCTATGTTATTTTCGGTGCAATATATCATTTTATGATTACAATAGCGAGTTCTGAAATAGCAAAACAAATAAAAGATGATACTTTCGGTTTAGTTTTTGGTATTAATACGTTTGTAGCGCTCGGATTTCAGTCTTTGCTGACTGCCATTGTTGTTACTAAAGGTGTAGGATTCGCTTTACCACCACGGACACAATTTTTTATTTATGGTGTTTTTCATATTAGTATTGCTGTTATTTTTATTGTTATTGGATTATCAAATTGGGTGACGAGTAAACGAGGCAGGGATTATGTTTAAAACTGTGATATTTGTATGTTGAACTGTAGGCCATACCAGTATTTTGCACTACATTCATGTACAAAATTTATATCTAAGGCAATAAATAACATTAAAGATACTGGGAGGTATACATAGTGTATGTATATTATTTTCTATAGTAAACTTATAAAAATATATTTTTAGACTGATATTTGTTTGCATTTTTAATAAAAACAATTATATCCTATAATAAAATATAACATGTGTAAAAATGTATAAATTCCAATATTACTTTTTTAATATTCCAAGTTTTCGTAAATATCGCACCAAGAACGGAAGAGAGCCTAATGTAATGCTTATTCGTACAGGAGCAAATACTTTGTGAACGGCATAAGCAACAGCAAATGTGCCAGCATTTGCAGCAATTGATTTATTTTCTAACCATTCTGATAAACCTACTGAATTGAGCAATCTCTGTACATCTAAACCTCTGGAAGTTTTTGTTAGTAGAAATTTTATTAGAATGACTAATAAGTATGTTTCTTACGTGGATACCAGTAAATAACACGTTCCTAATGATATTAATGATATGCTTATATGAAAAACTAAAACTGTTGCTCCATAATCTTTTATGGCTTTCTTCAATTTTTCTTTTTTCGATAGTTGATCCTCTGGTTTTCTACTGCCTTTCTCTATGGAGTACTTTCTTATGTTAATTGGTTGTAAGTTATAGTTTTTATGTGATATAATTACTGAGCAAGGTAGTTTTTCTTTACTACATAATTGAATATTTGAATATCTTGATCTATAACCTAAAAATTAAATGGTTTATTAAACGAAATTTAGTATGAAGCATGAAGTTTTTATACCTCTTACAAAGTTAGAAACAGCTCTGTTTGCTAAAATACTCCTTGACTGTAAAATTTTCAACATTATAACTAAATAATTTTTTTAGAAAATACTTGTTTGTGTACTTAGGACTTTAAATTAGTTTGCTACGTCATTACTTTTGCAGCTCCATCCATGCAAAATAAGCGTAACTTCAAACTTATCAATATAAATAAAAGGTGGCAGCAGGTATTTGAAAATTTAATTTGTAAAATTTTGAATTTTCCCAACCATGTAAAAATATCAAAATAAACAAGGAATTATAATTTGGTTCATTTATTCGTGTTAAAATTAGGTAATACAAAACATACAACGTAAAATGAGTATATGATCTCATAAAAAAGTATTAAAAGCAGTCCATAAGAAATTAATTGTCGCAATATAGAAAAAGAATTTACATACTTGACAATATTTACTCGAAATAGAGATATGATAATGAAATTATTTGATTTATTATATAATTTCATAGATATTACTTTATGTTATATAATATATGTATTGACAAGCTCAGAATTGGACGACAATTTTGGTTAAAATGTATTTTATTTACAATAAAGGCTACATAATTTTTGCACTTTTAAGTTTAATTTACAATTGACGATGCATTAATAAGACTATAGCAATAATAAACATTATTATCACACAAATTTTCATGTTGAGCTATTAATTTATAAAATGAAAATATAAATCGCAAAAATTAGGTAGATTAAAATCACACTTTAAATACATAATTTCTAAAATATACAATTACAACATTATAATATCAGTCAATTTCAATACTATATATACAAATATTTACAAAAATATACAAAATAAAATATATATTACACACATACAATTGGTTATTAATGCTAATGTTTGCATTTTATGGCAAATGTCTAATAAAAACACACAGTATCATATTTAGGTACATAATTATACATATAAAAATGTAATTAAATAATATTTGGTTAAATTAATACGTAATAAAAAAATTGCAGAGTAAATAATAGCTTCATTGTCGTGTTTTCGTGTTGTTATTAAAATTATATTTACTAGAGGTAGTTTAAAAGTGTAATGGTCATAAAAACTTCCGTTAAAAGTTTCTCTTATTGTATAAAAATAATAGGCACAGCACAATTATTTTTTTGTTTGTTTCATTTTATTTTATTTTACACTTATTTTATACATATGCTTCACCATGTCGACCTTTCAATCTATTGAAGAACACTTTCCAACTGTGCACCGTTTTTCCTGACCAAATCCATACACTCGACGTAATGCCCACAATCATAGTCATTAAATATTTAATCATAAACACTTCAAATCGTGGATGGGCCACATTGGGCACCTCTCTAGGACATGGAACCGCATAAATTTTCAATTTACACATATCACTCGTCCACGTCAACATCCAATCATTGAAATATAAATGTTCGTATATTAAACAGGATATAACAACTAACGCTGGGAAAATGTACAATACAGAAAAGATACCAATACGGATCATGAGTTTCTCCAGTTTATCTGTTTTAGTACCATCATGTTTCATAACTGTACGAATGCGAAATAGTGACACGAAGCCGGATGATAGGAAAATCGTGCCAAAGGCTAAATAAATACACAGTGGTATCAGGACAAATACTCGCATTGCATCGATATTCCATATTCCAACATAACAAACTCCGCTCAGGATGTCGCCTGCAAAAGAAAAATAGAAAAGATTTATTTAGACATGGTGCCTTTGAGGGGAACGAATTCCCAGTTCGTGTTTATATAACGCAAATATCCATATACTGAAATTGCATCTATTTTGTAAATTTGAACAGAAAGGAATAGCAGATATTGTGAAGATGTTTGAAACTGGCTAAACGATTAGTCGATTACAATTGTTGATGACCAGTTTGGATGTAGAAGAAAGGAAAAAAAACTCTTGCAGTCCTTTGTTTAATAAATGACATTTAAGAGTGCATTGTATTAGGAAATTTATAGTGGCAATGGACTCGTTTATTCCAGCCTTTAAAAGCATATTGACAAGCTCTTTTACTTGCCTTCACAATAAACTATCTTGATTTATTATTATAACATGTACAAATGTAAGTGTAATGTAAAAAATTAAGTCTTTAAAAAAACTGACAAACAAATAACATTATAACGGATATTTTAGTATATACAATAATATATTTTTTTCTTTTCGGTTTATCGTTGTGTGTTTTAAAACGCCCACAGTATAATACTTATAAGTAATGATTGAACCTCAAGAGTAAATGTTGTGCCAATTGAATATTTATTATATTCGAATTCCAACTGTGAATTAATGGTATAACTTAAGGTTTGAAGTTATTTGATTAAATTTATTACAATAAAATTAATATATCAAATTTGAGTGCCGAAATATATTGCATTTTAAGTTTTTCGAATGTGTAGCTATAACTACAAAAATATTGATTAATATATTAATGAGGTATTCGAAATTGTTGTACGAGTATAGGCTTGTATGACTATGAATCAAACCCATTATTTTACCAATTATGCATGTTTGTCCTTTAAACTTTGTTATCAAATTATTTTTTAGACAGGATTATATTTAATTTTTTAATATGCAACACATGTATAACATAGTTCTAAATTATGATAAAGGATGAAAATTGTAACAGGGGGTCGATGGGGTTGATGACCTGTACTTTTCAAGTTCAATTTTACTACAAATGGAATTTTCTACTATTACCAATTATGAATGGAAATTAACTTATTACTAGAATGAAATGAAAAATTCATAAAAATAAAGCATAAAACTATTATTGTTTTACGAATTATTTGTTATTATTGCCACATAATAAAGAAAACCGAACTTTTAAGTTATTTAAATGCAATTCTGTACCCTTACATGAATAATACCATACAATAAAGTTGAAAATTTATCCGCATTGATGGATAAACATTTGTAAAATAGTTATTATGCTATGTGCATTCTAAACTTGAACATATTATAAATTAACACGGAATAGTTGTCTGCAAAAGATGCGGGAATAGCACTTTAGACAGGGAGCGGCGCGGTTTTCATAAAACAACAAACAAAAATTTCCAACACAGTTACTTCTTGTAACACTGAATATAAGTGTATAGTCTTTTCTCTAGCCAACATTATACACATTAGAATCTGTCTCATTAATGATTTGTTTAAATTAATACAACATCACGATTTCCACGGATCTGTACATACACATGCTTCTAATATCATAAATAAAACGAATTTTTCTATAATATTATGATTATAATCTAGACAGTAATTATAATATATAAATATCAGTTAATATTGAAGAAACTTTATGAGGCGAATCTGAAAAAAATGATTTTCAGAACCTCCTACTAAACGATAGTATAAGTAAATAGATTCTATCCAAAGTTTAAAAATTTATTTATCGAATAATTCTCAGCAAGTTTATATTATAGAAAATAAAAATAAATAACCGGTGCAAAAATATGTTGAACGTGAAAACCATTTAATTTTAATTCCGTAATTTATATTCTAATTACAAATTTAATATGTTTTGCGGGACAATATAATGTTTGGTTTCTTCCATGTTCATCTATCCACACTCGGTTGCTTTTTTAAAATTATTAATGTACAATAATTATATGGTGTGTCCAATGCTGTTTGAGTTGAATATTTTTTTCATAATATTCAAATGAAAATCAATAATCATCATACATACCTGCTGGGGGTTAAAATCAAAATTATTTAACGTGTATCAAGAATTTTTGTTTTATGATATCATCCATTATAATGCGGATGAAATAAGTATTACAATGTTATATAGATCCGTTTTTGCATTATATATTGATATAAAAACATGTTAATATTATAATGAGAAAAATTATATGCATTTACCATATTATATATGTATATATGATACCCATGTAGTAAATTTACGTTGCATTTATTTCCAACATATACATATAAAAGTAAAAACTTAATATATGACGTGACTGAGAGCAGTTTCAAGAAGTTTATGGTTAGTTTATATCAGCAAATTAATAGGCCTTTATGGCATTGGTATTCGTGTGGATGGATGTGTGAATGATATGATGTTTAAGTTTTAAAGCATTATATACATTTTAACAAAAATTCATAAACATTTTTTCCCGATTGTTCATTAATTATCATACACATTAATATAATGACTTTCCCACACATGATATCCTGTAAAATTCCATTTAAAATAGAATGAAAATGTGCTTGGCAGAAATATTTAAGTACGAAATGTGTATGTCACTTGTTGTGGTGATTTATTTTCTCATGTAGTATGTTGTTTGGTATAACAAAAGTATAAATTATGCCTATGTGACATATTCAATTATGGTGCAGGCAGTTTTCCAACATATGATGGGTGCAAATGAAGGATTTCCCATATCCATATCCAACTGGGTAGTACCCAACTATTTAATATATTATACAATATATGTTGTGGTATGAAAAGGCACTGTAAGAATTTTTATTTTACTCTTGAGCATCCTGTTGTCAAGAACAAAGTAACATATAATTAAAATCTTCAGTTCACCATTATACATATATATATTATAGGTATGTAATTAATTCCATTAGCTTGAAAAGTTATATACAACGTTTTTTTTACGATGTGATGTCCTTAAAAGTATTATGTTTGCAATTCCCTTTACTGATTGCTTGTAAATTGTAAGTATAGACAATAAACTACCATTATCTGTTGATTACCAATCGATATTCAAGAGTAAATTATCGAGAATTTCATTTAATTTTTATTGTTTTTTTGCAATTGTGTATAGACTAGACAATTATAGTATTTAGGGATGAAATGAATAACGTAAATGAACAATTTCTACAACATGTTACGTTGTAATTGATGATATTAGAATTATTCATTATTACCATCAGCAACTACTTATTATAACTAGATATATGTAGTTGTTTTGTGTATATGGGATTGGTCGAATTGGTATTGGCTTGGTTGTTTGATGGAAAATTGAACGGTGTATAAGGTGAAAATGTTAAGGAAAAATCGTGAGGTCGTCAAAGGTTAACCATCAAAACATTGACGTCTTTTCTATATAAAGAAAGGCTTATTACTTGGTGTGCTGACCCCATATACCCATATATAACTTATAATGCAATAAATATAATTAGTCTCATATTCTTCCTTATGTTTGAAATTTAATTATTTTCTTCGTGATATTAATATTAATTTATGAAAGTAAATTCGATATTAAATTAACAATTGTAATTTAATAAAATGATATACTGTTTAATGGATTTTTTCATTTATTTCGTTCTAACATTATGTTTTCCAGTCAATTTTTTTATTATAATGGAAAAAATCAGTCTCATCTTGTTAACTAGTTAGATATATTATGTAGCCACCTGCAAGTGGTTTATTTATCTTATTTCTAAAAGATAGATATTATTATGTTGTAACCACAAATGGATAAAAATGTATATATTGAAATATTGTAATATACATACATATATAATAAATATTTTTATTTATATAATACATATAATATGTGATAAATATGCTTCGCAACATAATCATTGGGAATGTTGTTAGACATCGAGACAAGCTATACTATGTTAGTTAATTTTTAACATTATACAAAACTAGAATAAAATTTTACAGTTGACTGAATTTAATAACTAAAAATATAAAAGGCATCTTATTAGAAAGAGGAGTGTACTATTATATTTAAGATAACACTTTCAAAAGCTTATCATTTGAAGTGAAAGCAATAAATATTGATTAAATTTGTTGGAAAATTTGTACTCTAAAACTCCAAATAAAACTTCCTAAATAGTTTTGCATGGTTGATTGAACATAAAATACAAATTTTATTATTCATTAATTATTTGGATCATTTTATTATTTGTAAATTTCGAATGGAAATACCGTACAATATAAGATAATAAATAAAAGAACATCCAAGCAACAATCACAAAAAAAATTTAAGTCAAACAATAAGCATTGAACATTCTTGGCTCTTTTAATTACAATATTACATTATGTACATGCATAATTAAAAAAAGTGTAAAACCATATTGTGGTATTTCTTCCTTGTAACGGATTGCAGACGTGCTATACAATGATCTTTCTTAACACTACTTGTACATACAACGTTATAAATAAGTATCAAGAACACAATATCAAAAATTCATCTCAAACTGTACTTTAGATTTATTTATACAATTTCCACATACATACACCACAAGCAGTATTAATTTATATTTCTGAATAAATGTAACGTTTGATGCAAATGATGCAATTGACATTTTTGCTGCTGCATGTTAGATGGACCGAAGAAAAGAAGTAGTTAAAGTTAACAGTAGAAACTTCAGCTAAAATTTTAAATGGTCGTAACTTTTCTATTAATAAATGAATAGTAACGAAACTTATGTTTTATATTTTTCAATCAATCATTTATAAATTGCTTTTTGCTAAAACATCCTAAATGCACTAGAAAAATGGTCTTTTTCTAGTGCAAATGGTTTTTTTATTATGAAATGAAATTAATAATATTTTGTCCGTTGTCGACTACGAAGTTACGAACCATATTAATAAATCTGGTTGACGTTTTTTTACCTCATTTAACTTCTTTGTATTGGAGACAGTGAACATTGGTTACGCCATTTGATATATATTTAGTATATCAGATTCGACTTGTTCACTGAAATTTTAAATAAAAATATACAAAAAACAAGTTGTAACTGTTTCTAGATTTCAAGCCACATTATTTTTGTTGTAGATAAAGAATTATATGTTCACAGCTATACAAACACGTATTGAAATAGAATTTATGTATATTTTCTTTTAAAAAATTCAAAAATTAATGTTTTTCAACAAAGCTGTAATGAGCACTTAATTTTTTCCATAAGCCGCAACGTATTAGTAGTTCACAAACTGATTCCGAACAAGTTTTTTTTTTTTAATTTCTACCGTTTGTACATTCTTTGGTAATCAACTTTATAATAACGATAATAATAATTATGCAGTCACACACTGGGTGTTGATTATTACTGAAAAAAACTACTTAATTGGTAAATTTATTAGCTTCACACTCAACAGCAAAACATTCTTTATAATCTTTAATTTACAAGTTTTACGTGCGTTGCTTCTTATATATATGAATATGAATATAATATATTTTCAGTATAGGTTGCTAGAATGTACCAGTATAAAACCCTAAGCTGTATATTTATACTATTGTCGGCTTGAAAATATATTATAAGAATTTTTCTTTTTTCATCATGGTAAACAGCATCATAACCATCTGTATATAATTATTAACACATAAGACTGTATAGCCAGTTTATATTATCTCGGTTAGAACGAGTGTAATGGCATAAAAAAGTAACAACAATTATATTTTTTGCACATTCATTGCAAATGCAGATATAATTTTAAGATGTGTCAAGGAATTTCAAGTTATTTTCACTTTTAAAGTAGCTACATAACATAATATTGTTCAATTTCACAACAATGAATCGATTATAAAATTTTATGATGGTAAAATAAAATTTTACAACTGATGATCGTTTTTTCTTCCATTCATAATTAATAGACTATAAAACGATAATTACAATTATTTACTGTTTTAGTTAGAATATACATTCTGTAAACAATAATTGCCGTCATTTGAAAGATTTCAGATATTTTTAATGTGTGGTCTGTAATTAAGTCTTTATTTGTAATAATCCATCAGTTGTGAAAAAAATTGATATACATTTTATTTATAATCTACTAAATAATTGTTATTTTCACACAATTTTCTGTAGACATGATTAATTTTTAATATAATTTCATTGAGATTGAGAAAAAAAACTCCAATGAATAATATTAAAAGTAATTAAAAATTGACTTATATAGAGATATTCATAATTAAAACGATAAAATATAATGTTAGGACAACATTGCTGTATAACTTTTTTAATGATATAAACATGTTGTATTTAATTAACAATAATTCCACTAATTACAAAACGAAATTGTCCGCCATTGTACAGCTTTAAAAATGTCAACTGGTTTTCTATTCAAATGAAGTCTTTTAATATACAATTCAATTAATAATTTTAAATGAACTATTTATAAACTATATGGAAATGGTACCACAGGATGATTGGATGAAATACTTCGTACATATTTTAATTTCATTTACAACAATATACGTCCATGAATGTTAAATGTTGTATACTGTTATGGCTTGTTAAAGAATGTACCGCTCTGAAGCATTTCTCTATATATTATTCGTGAATAACTAATGATGATTATTAAATATCATAATTAGTGACAATTGAATGCGTGCAAGTTATTAGAAAATGTTCGTTATTGTTAACGAACTAAAACTGGTGCAATATTAGGCAAATTTGCCCTATGGCAATATTTCAACTTCATATTATAATAGATGGCAGAAATGTTTTAATGAAAATTGTTGCCAATTGAATCGCCTCGGGCAAGGATTCGTTATAAATTTAAATTTTATGATACCTATATATAAAATACGTATTCGTATTTAATTGTCGTAATTCAGACACTTTATACTTGCATAAAAAAAATATTACATTCTCCTTTATATATAATATTACAACATATCGTATTAAATCAAAAACATGAAAACAACATAAATCAAATTAAACTTCTTGCATTTCAATTAAAAATAATAGTTGGAAGGTTACCAAGATGGGTGTAATTTCCGTCACAGTTTCCTATTGGATAAATCACAAAATATTTTTCCCCAACACAATAATTGTGTATAAATATATCGTTGGTTTCTCATTTCGTCGCGCCCTCCCGATGATTTCATATAAAATATGATGGTCGAAAGAAAATTCTTGCTTTCATACAACAAAACAGTGTTTCATGTCAATAAGTCGTCTATCTTTCACCCCTCATATTCACCTGTTGTTTATTATGCATGTCGTGTTTTCAAATACTGAACACGATCAATAATCTAATATAGATACTCTCAGCATTCGTAACACTGTTTCCATTTAATATGTAAATGTAATTCAAACAAATAATAAAGAAAATCATGTCAGACTGCATTAGGTTTATGAAGATAAATGGAGAAAAGTTTGTCAACAGAAGAAAAAGTGGAAATACATATTTCCCATAAGTTTTTTTTTAAAATTGATAATAATATTCAGAAAATATAATATATACATGCATTGTATATGAGTATAAGAAATAGTATATAATAAATAAGATAAAATTTAATCCGCATGAATGTTGAATGCGGTAGAGAGAAGTGTAATCGTTATAGAAAATGATTATTAAAAGCTTGTGTGAGAATGCAAAATCCCGATTTTGTCCAGATTTTTACATTATAAACACATATAATAGCAATTTATGACTGCTTCTTTTATTTAGACTTAAAAGCACTATAAATTAAAAGCCTTCCACGTGTCGCATAAAATCACAATTTATGTCCAGTCTTACTATTGCCGCATTTTTGACAATAAAATCTCTTTACAATATGTACAAAAAAATTAAAACATAATTTGCATGACTGAAATTGCATTTAGAGACAGAGTTTAGATTTTCTTCTTCTACAGTAAAGTTTTTCTAAGATACAAAATAAATGTCCAAGTGTAAATGTAATTTTCTTTTGGAAAATAACTCAATTTGTTAATGCATCTATGATTATATGTTTGTATCATACCCGAACGGTCAATCTGGTTAATTATATTGTAAACGGGATGTACTAAAGTGTTTTTTCATAGTGTGTTAGTGTGTAGTAGCCACTGGTTAGAAGTATCTTTTCATTATTATTATTATTAAAAGTCGAATATTATTAAAGCTACTTGAATGACGCAAGTCATTACCAATCTAGCTGTAGCCTAAGATATTATTGCCGGTTTAATATATTTTGTTGGACGATTATTTTGTGTATCTAATATATGTATGGTATATAAAATTGCCGACTTTATTACAAGAAAAAATAACAATCTTGAATTCCTATAATATATGTTCTCTTCAATGATGATAGCTGTATGCAATAATAATAAATAATGTGGGAAAATTAAAAATGGTATAATTAAGATATTGCCATGAGGTTTTGCATAATACTTCTTATTTTAAATATTTCAATATGATTTGCATTTAGTTATTACATAAACGCGTAAATGGAGGATGGCTTTTTCTCTTCTTCTTATCATAATAACCAGTTTAAAAATTTATTACAGCTGGTATAATTTCAGTGGAAATTTTAAACGCATCCTTAGTCTTTGTTAGAACAAAAAGGGAAGTGAATCCTTTGGGGATTTACGTCAAAATATAATCCTTCAGAGCAGTCGAACAATTACAGAAGCACATAAATGTTGAAATATTCTCTAATTGTTCTAACAAATATTAAATAAGTTTGTTGTATTATTTAACGACTTTTCAACATGCCAATTGTATACAAACACAATTTAATTTACACTTCGGCACGTTTTATTATCGCTATTTTGACCTAAAATATAATTTTCGAAATTGCTACTACTGTTAAAAGGTTTTTGAACCTGCAATAAAAAACCATATTTAGGAACAAATTCACCATAGAATCATATACAAACACTTAAAAAGTTTAAACCATATGGGCTAATAGATACCGATTTATAAACAGTAAATAAAACGCATTTAAATGAATTATTAGGCATGTTTCTTTACACTTCTTCACGACAGTTATTATAAATTTATGTGCTTGATTGCAAAAAAATATCATTGGGAAAATCTCCTGAAGGTATTAGATACTGAAATGCATTTATTATACTTATTTTAATATCGTGTACAATTATACAAATACGTATATGAATTATATTTTATTATATAAGAAATAACAAGTTTCTTCGTACGAATATTAAAAAATAAAGGTCATTTAAATATATTATTAATAAAATCGTGTACTTGTGATTTTATTTATAGAAATATAACAATTTATTACTATATAATTTACTTTTTTACGAATTGAAATTGACTTATGCATTTCTAATTAGATTGCAGATTTATACTAAAGTTAAGCTATTGGATTTCTTGTTAATTTAATTTGTTTAATTACATGAAAACTAATCAATTGAGAAATTATCTTGTATATACTGAAGATAATATATCCTGTGTTTTTTTAGAAAAAAAATCAGTATTGCAAAACGTACATTATATAGATGTTTATTATAAAATATAAATCGAATTACATGTGATAAGTGTTTAAATGAAATATTCCTGATCTGTTTTTGCAATATAATAAGGTATTTTATTAAATGAAGCACTTCTTAAATATAAATTAAAATTGTTAATATTCCAATTACCTTTATATAATAATAATATACACATTGTTTCAACTAATGGGATTTCTTATTATATTTTAATAAAACTTGGGAAACGTAATCATTTCAGACAAATTGTGCACAATCACGCAATGAAGTTTGCAAAATTTTAATACAATGCTTAATATGGGCTTATTATATATTAAATATGACTAAATAAACTATTAGAAAGAAAATTGAAAATGGGAAAAAAGTCATGTTTATGGAAATTATAAAATCATAACATTTAATAATAACAGCACAAGAGATAATCGTTTTTCTCACCGGTTTTAAATTGTTCTAAAGTACCATGATGGGTTGGCCTTTTTCTATATGTACATCATATTTCCTTTAATATTAATATTATATATTCTATGAGTAGGTTGAGGATATTATATTCAAATATTAGACGGGATAAAGGGTCGTTAAACTTTTGTAATTGTTTAGTTGGTTTTCTTTGTACATGAGAGAATTAAGTGTAGGATATAAACTGACTTTTATGAGGGTAAAAACTTTATAAATTTAAGCCTTCAACAAGACACTTTAATTGAACCTATTTTCATTAGCATTAATTTGACAATTACATTTTAATGAGTTAGAAATCTTGGGATTATTTTCATCAATACGATTTAAAATGCTTATTTAGAGAAATTTCTCCTTTAATCTAACAGACAACAACATATTTTTCTAATGCCTAATCGCTTTACTAAACAAAAAATATTTTTTACTTTGTCCTATACGACAACAACGAAAAATCCTTCATTCCATAAGGTGTTAAAATAAATCTCCGAGTCTATTGAACATGTTAATAGATTTTTTTCAAAGATTACATCTCCTTTTGACAAACAAAATTCCTTATTTCGTGTCCAGTAAAATAGTACTTTTTGGATGTAACTTAATCTATACTTTTAGAATTTATACTAATATTGTGAAGTAAAAAATTGTCCGAATAGAATGTGTTATAGAAAGCTATTAAAAGCAAGTTTTTACCCCCATTTCAACATTTTGTTTGAAATTGTAAGCAAAAAGGCTTTCAGTTGGAAATACAGCTTTATTTAAAATTCTTTGAATCATTGTATGGAGTAAAGTTGGAAAAATTTTCTCCCCTTCAATTCAAGCAATATAAAATTAAACGGAATATAGGGGCGACTGCTATTTTCCTGAAAAAGGAAATGGAACTTGAAAATATATTTCTGTCGAAACTGGATAAATTGTGTATGTATCCATTAAAAACGAATTTAATCTACTCTCTATTGTGACTCAATCGAATTTGCAAAATGAAATAACTTTTAAAAAACTTTAATATTTTGTGTAACTGAATTTCGGACATTTTGAAATGTTTTGTATCGATTTCATTGATGAAACCACTCCACCATTAAAAGAATAACAATTTGTTGTGCTCTTTTTATTTTGATTAATTAAATAAACTTTTATTAAATGAATACTGTGGTGTGTTTTTCTTGAGTAGTTGTAAGACCGGCTTTGACAACAACTTGTTTATAATTTAAATAAATTAAAATCTTGAAAAGAGATACATTTGCAGACAGACCAAATGAATAAAATAAAAAAAACATATAGAAAACTTGTATAGTTAGTACTTATAACTACTACTTAGAGTATATTTATAAGATATATTATATTAAAAGTATATATGCAATAAATAATATTTGTTTCGATGCTGAAGAACGGCAAAATTGATTGTAAATGTAGATGTACTTATTAAAAAGACATATGTAATTATAGAAATTAGTACCCAAAAAAAAAACCAGAAACTTGTCACACATCTTTAAATAAACACCCCGACAGTTTTATTGAAAAAGCTTATTATACAAAAATGAATGTTGAAGTATTCTAAATGCAAAACAGGCACCTAATAATAGACTGATGGTTGGATATAAGTACAAAGTTCCATTCATTATCGATAAACAATACACAGACCATTCTTTTTAAACGTCATTTAAAATTCTTTGCCTGCCATAAAACCGACACATACCAACTCTTTGATATCAGATAATAATACAGGAATGAAGGAAAAAATGTTTTTAGGTCTTTATATGCATATAGGTCTATAGAAGAAACGTTGTTCAAAAACTTTATGAGACATTCAAACAATTATTATATACATGAAAACAAACCGCCAATACAGTGCTTTGTCTCTACATTATACAACCTTATTAAGTAACTTGACTTGAGTGGTGATAATTTTATTTAATTCCAAGAAAATCATACTCATCATCATCAATTGATGTATTGATACGGTATATATCGTTTTTTTTTTTATCGAAAAACATCGACATGGTAAGTTTTCTTGGAATTATAATCAACAATGAGGCGTGGATGTTCTGTCACTCATTCAAAATGGATCACATATGAGACGTGTTACTAGTTGTGAGCTTTTTTTTAATTAATTTTTATCAAAAAATGTCTATTGTTTAGAACATTGTGTAATAAATAGGCATATACAACATTGGAATGTTGTTGAAAAAGTCAACAAGGCACAAAAATTAAATTATTGTTTGAAACATGGGGGGATTTTTTGTAATAGGCATATTACCCTCCCTGCATATATGCAAAAAGCGTGCTAAATGAGGAAATAATTTATATTGATTTACCGTTTTTTTTTAGTTTTGTATGTGACAAGCTTTATAATAGGTCTTTGTGAACAGTTGAATTCAAAATGTGCATAAAATCAATATGAATTTCCGTTAAATTACAATTATAAAACGAATTAATAAAATTGCTAGAAAATTTAATATATTAAAGTAAATAGAGGGAAATATTATGCTTTCACTTTTTTTACGTAAATGCAAATAATTAGAAAATTTCAAGATGTGAAATTTGCAAAATTAAATTAATTAAATACAGTTAGAAGTAAAGTATGGAATAAATTAGCATTTGTTGTGAAAAGTTTTAATAAAAAGCATAAAGTTTTTCATGAACAACAGTCGACATTGTGTCATTTTGGCTTATCTGTCTTTTATTATATGTACACGAGGGATAGAAAAACTAGATTAAACTTCCACCTGTCGTAATAAAATTACACACGTAATTATATTAGGGTAAATACGGGTCAAACAGTCCTAATTTGACGTATATGTACCATTTTAAAGGGCATTAAATTTGACCATGACGTTATTGTTGTTTATTTTAAATTTTTATACATTAATTTTAAAAAAATACTGCATTATTTGGTTTCGATTTACTGTAACAATAAAAGATTCTTTCCACCCTTCAGCGAATAGTATGAAATAAAATGTAAAATTCTGATTAAAATCGCTACATTTGCATAATCAAAACATTAAAACACAAAAGCCTGGCAATTACAATAGAGTTAGAACTAGTTTATGACTAAATCTACCCTTATACGAGTAATTTTATTGTATGACAATGTGTCTCCTTCGCAGGGGTTTATTTAGTTTTCAGGTAATGCTTTCAGACGTACCCTCTGAGACCAACACAAAACAGTTTCAATTAATAAATAATGAATTCGGATGATGGTATAAAAACTAGTCGCATTTTGAACATGCAATATATATTATCTGTATACGATGAAAAAAACCATTTAGAATCCATGATCATATTTTATTATAAAAAGATTTAAATTATTTTATAACAACGGACATAATTCAATACATGGTTAACCAACTTATTAGCTACCATAATAATCGTACAAAGCTTTTACGGCTTTAAAATCACTTGCATATAAAAAAATACAATCCAGATCATTTGTAATTTACAGCAAGATTCTTGCAATTGAATGTCACAAACAAATTGGTAGTTTTAAATCTTCTATATATAATTGAACACCAACTGGTTTCCCATCTATACAAGTTTATTTGAAAAATAATGGAAGAGAAAAGAGTTCAACGATATGTAATAGCCAATTTTTAATTTTATTAATATATATTTGTATTAATTGTCCAATTAAGGTGGACGGAATGATTTTGGCAACGAATTGTGGGTTGACAAAAATGTGTTTTAATTCCTCTTATAAAAATACATGTTGACATGTAATGGGTGCATTTACACATCAAACGATTCCCATTAATTTGATATGTTAATTTATTTTACATAGACGAAGATTATTAATAATAATCACTGCAATCTGCTTCAGATATCAATCAAATTGAATGGATTTGTTATTAACATTATTTATTTTACTTCTTAATATGGAGTTGAAGGATGTTCACAACTATATGAAAATGAAATAGATAAATAGTTATAAGTAGTTATAGTCGCAGTTTAAAATTGCCTCTATTATCATAAAAGTCACAATTATGAATAGAAATTAGAAAAAGATAGAATGTACGGATTTCATTTGGTGAAAAATGCGATAGATGCATTAAGAAGATGCGAGATGGGCTAAGTACACAATTTCTAAAGAATTTAGAATTAGTCTTAAACTAGTTTGACGAAACACTGTTTCTTTTCATCTATTGGTTTCAAAAAAGTAATAAATCATTTTTCAGTTTTATTGCTCAAGAGGCATTTTTAAATTGCGACTACTATACTATATGTTTGATGGAATTGTTTATTTATAACGTGCATATCTTTGTATGTTACGGAAGTGAATACATGTACACATATGTAATTTACGTTCAAATTGTCTACCAGAATGATATTTTGTTTTTGTCACACTCTAAAGAACATACTTGGTCTAGTGCTATTAATTACATATACTTAAATAGCATTCAACATAGATAACAAGTCACAATATGTAGCCTAATTAATTATGCAATTTAAAAACAGAGTGTAACGGAAGAATTTATAAAGAAAAGTTTCCAATTATGGTCTTGTTGGGCGATTTGCTATAAACAATTTCACTGTCACTTTTATTATTATACGTATCTAATAATATCAAGATCTAACAAAGACAAACCAGTTAATTTATTGAATTTTTACATATTATTTATGTGCATTATTAGTACGACAAGTGACTAAGACTTCACACATTTATTGTATAATGGCTACATTTTGCAATAAAATATAAATATGTAGTATTACGAAATTATAATCTACAGAAATTTATTATTATATTTAGCGGTACATTTATTTAACTATACAGCATATATATATATATAAAAATTCTTTCGTAAGCCATATTTACATAAAATCTAACTGTATAATATGACAATATCCTCTTCAAAAAGAATTTTAAATTGACTTATTTTCTATTCTTATCTCATATATGCATCTATTTATGTGAATAAAAGACGTGAAAGAGTATGTAACATTCTTTAAGTTTCTATTATTTGTTTTGTGAATAGCATACACATTTCACATGTTACAATTTTATTTCTAATTAATACGTTTATCATTGTATTTTATACGACATTTTTATTATCTAACTGAACAATTTTATGGCAATTTTTTACATGTAAACACATTTGTGCACCATTTCATATAAAATTCTCATTAATTTTTATTAAAATACCACCATATTATACATTCTACTATTCTTTAATGGTGTAATAAAAGTTTATAAGTTTTTCCCTTATAGTTGAATAATTAAAATAGTGGCCATAAGGCCAAACAAAGCTTATAAGTTATAACTTATATATAATAAGACCTATATATAAGTTGATTCTATAAATAAGTCCACTTCTAATATAGAAAAGATAATTCCTTCTGATAAGACAACACTAAAGAGCATTAGCTCGATATTATCTATTAATTGTTCTGGTTGCATTACCATTTCTAGATATCTGGGTTAGCTTGCATTTAGTCATAATACCCATAGATGTTGAAACTATCGATTAATATATATAAAAAAAAGAGGAAAACTTTAAATTGACATTTTAGATAAAGGGGAAACTAGAAAAGGGCATTCGAACGTCAACTTCCATATGGATAACACGCATTGTAATCCATTTTGACCAAAAAGGAAAACGATATTTTATTTTCAATGTATTTCCAATGACTAGATGGAATTCCAATGGGTTTATTTCTACACCCCTTATTCTTATGATGGGCACGTGCCATCATCGTCTGATGACGAGCTTTTTTACATTTTAGTTGAAGTGCTGACTATCCAAATATTCCCCTTAGGGCATGTATAGAGGAAATATTCTTGGATTTTTATCATCTTCATTTTATGACAAACATATAGTGTATTGGAAAGTTATACTTAATTGAAAAAGTAGTTTTAAATAAATATACGTTATTTTTGCATAATGTCATTTTAATTAATATCTATGAACAAATACATCAATGCCATATGACGGTACCAAGTATACATGTCATCGAAACTATCATCTTTAACACCATATACGTATACATATTATATGTGTGTGTAATTGAATATAAGCAATCTTTCATAAAGATATATTATGCAATGTATGACTTTGAAAACATGTTCAAAAGGTGTACAAATCTAATTGCAAATACATAATAATTTTAATTTTGTAAAAATAACGTTTACGACTAATATACAACCTATATGTATATAAATATATGGAGACACGCTTTAGTGAACATCTTCAAGTTCTTGAATAACGTCCGTAATACCGTCATATTTACCAAACACCCATATGGTAGTAAGAAATATTTACGATCTGTTGCAATAACACAGTTTTTTTTTTCTACAATATATGTTCGGTCTTTTTCTATAAAAGATAAAACGGAAATCATGCTCAAACTTGGATAAAAACACAGTTGTTTGTTGTTGCATTTATAAAATAAGTTCGTCTGTCTCTTTTATATTTTGCCGCCTCCTTTTATACGTCTCATGTGTTGGGGGCCGCTTGTTTAACTACCGAATTACTTGAATGTTTACAAACGTCTGCCACACTAAAGACAATTTCTACATCCAAGCAAAAGATGCTGGATGTGGGCACATGCTGGTAATGTGAATGAACTTAGATTACAAGTGAATTTACGGGGAAGGGTGTTTGTAAGTAAAGGTAATTATAGGTCTGCAGGAGACTTAAATTATAAACTAAGTGCAGCTCAACACCAAACTTAAATAAAAGCATGTGAGTTGTTTTCTTTCATATAATATTAAAGAAAATGAGAACAAAACTTCATGTACTTCACTGTGTGGATTCTTTATATGTATATGAAGGAAGCAAAAGATAGTAAAAAGCGTTTATATTAAACTATTTAGATAACGTAAATTGAATTGCTTGATATATCAATGGCATTTGCATATTTCAATTAAGTGAAAAAATTTTAAGTAACATTATGCAGCTGAATGAAAAACGCATTCAAATGATTGCAATTTCATTATACAACAAAGAAACTGGGATGGTTACAATTTTTATATAGGAAAAGTTTGTGTGAAAACAGCTCTCCATTGCGGCTTTCTGTGTTCGGGCGTAAAAGAACATCATCATTTTTTCTAATTGGTTTTCAAAGTTATTTAATCATATTAAGATTATACTTAGTTTGTACATTGTTCAATTCAATTACGGTACTTAATGTAATTTCCAACATATAGTTTAACAAACAGTATATTCCAACATACAAATGAACTTTAATAAAATAAGACTCCCCACGGCAATCATAATGAGGTACAATTCAATAATACAAGATAATGTGAAAATTAATATTTTCTATCATTGATAGTATTTTTGCAAATTAAGAAAATTTATTAGCTTCGCGTACAGGAAAAATTGTACCGCAAAGCCCGTTTATTATAATTATTGTATACCTAATTATTATATATGGGAAAACAATTATTCATAGATAACAGTTATTACATAGTATAAAATTAAACGAATTTCCATCGTATATATAAAATTCTTTGTAATAAATACATTATATATGTTTATATTATTAAAAATTACATTCCACGCAAATTATACCAATTGAATAATTACAAGAAAATTAATAATTTCCCCCTATTGTTTAAAATTTACCGTTTAAAATTTATATTTACACTATAAATATATTATTGTAAACAAATAAATTGCATTTCAGAAAAATTAGTCGATTATAAAATAAATTGCCCGCTAGGAGTTTGTAATAATTCTTTCAATAAGAATTTCCGGGTGAAGAAAAAGAAACTTTGACATCATTTTAATACAATCATTCAATCATAAGGCTAATAGCAATAAATTTCGAAAAAATATAAATAAAATTATACTCGTATATAATATACTATCTGTGTATTAACTGTGTAAAATGTTGTATTCAATTTGAACTGGTAGCCAATGTAATCAAAGTAACAACATTAGCTACCAATATATAGGAATTTTTATAATTTCCAATAAAATTTACATCACTTATAAAATAATACGACTACGAGAAGAAATAAATTTCAAAAGCGGTATCAATTTTCCATCTTATGCTCACATGGGGAATAAAATGTATATAAAACACTATGACGACATGCAGATGCACATATCTGCTATATTCCATATTATTTTATATATTATACATGTATGTATAGAATTCCAGCATTTGCTATGCTTACAACAACTGAAAACGTGCACACAGATATAATAAATAATTTCACTAAATACTACAATTACGTACACACAAAGAGATGAAAACACAGCAGCTGCATTTCCGCTTTAATCTACCTATATATGTGTATTATAATCTGCAAAGTGTTTCACATTTAAAACTAAAACGATAGCAATTTGAATTGAATAAATTGTCTAAACAGACCTCTTTTCCTTTACATACATTTATTCTTATAATAATAAGTATGTGTCTAACGTGAACTCGATTTATACAAGAATTAATAGGTGATTTTAAATCGTCTGTTGTCGCACGATTTACAAACTCCAATTTCTCATTTGAAGCCAGTATATCCGTTATAATGCGGAAAAATCAAACATTGATTTATAATATGTGTACACCCGTATATAAAATGACTTTTATAACTGGATATGCCGATTGTTGACTTTTTTTATTATATCACTTTAATGCCATTTATACATTCTTTGAGAATTTGTATGAATAGTTACGTTGTAATTAGTAGATAGAATAGCATAATAATTGTAAATGCACTAGTAGCCGGGTTCTTGGTAGGTATGATAATATTATTTCATGATTTGCACATTTTCAACTTTCACACACAGTATACAGGCCTTATACAGGTACATAAATAAGCGAACGCATTAAATAATTATAAGAACGATGGAATAGAAAAAATTGATTGTGTTTGATTGACGTTTACAATATCTTAATACCATACATTCTAGGAAATAATTAAAACTAGAGGACAGTAATTATATTGTGTCATATTCATTATATCTTTTATACATGTGTTAAATAAGAATAATTAATTTTTATTTAATGAACAAATACATTAAGCACAATATAACAAATTATACTATTTTGTTAATTCAAATGAAGATTTTTCTTTATCGACTAGAACAGTTAATATAGTATTAAAGTTTACAACTTAATTAAAAAATTTTAATTTAAACTTTCGAAACACATAAATATGAGTAATTAATTTTGATGGGAATTAAAATATTGGGATTAAAAATTAAGTGGAATATTTTTACTAGCTAATAGATTGTTTATTAATGCAAAACAATTATAATAGTTTGTAGTCAACAACAATGTATTAATTTAAACATTTGTAAGCATGATGCATAATGTTTTTTATTAATTCATGTACATATTATATAAATAGGAAGTGAGACTGCAACATAATATATTAAAAAGCTATTATTATAAATAAAAAACTCATCGCGGATGAATTCAAATTCAACACAATTAAGCAATAAACGGTCTTTACGAACATAAAATAAATAGAAGCATTTATTATTGTTAATGAAGTGTAACACAACTCTTATATGAAACTGAAACCCGTGTATACGTAAAGTGCATTGAATGGAACATTATAAGATCATTTTCTTGATTTTTTACAAGTATTAAAAAGTGACAAACGGACCCCTTCAGGCATTATACAACAACAATATTTGTTTTTACTTGAAATGATGTTTGTTTAATTTCCGGTTCGACAGTAACCATAAGATGAAAATGGCATGTACAAGTCTATACACTATTTGTTTAGTATATTATTTACTTTATCATCATATAGGCACTTAAAAAACTTATTACATATGTATAGGCCAAAGCACAACAAGTTGTAATGACCATATACTTAATAATAATAAAAAGTGTAATGCTTATAAAGGTAATTTTGAAAAAAAAAATAAATTAAATAATGAATTTTCATACTAGATTATATAAACATCAGTCAGTCTGCTATTATTTGTAGTTATTGGAATAAATTTGTTTTTCATTATGAAAATAAGGCTGTTTATGAATTCAGAAAAAATTAAATGTCATTAATACCGAGAGTTATAAATATTTACAAGACCTAACTGGAGGCTATACAACAAACCCAATTATTTATATTGCTATTAAGTGTTTAAGCAGTATTTCTATATAGATTTTTTACCACTTCAACAAAATGTTCTACATTACTAAATTATAACTCAGAGTGGTATTATTGTATGGGTATAATATAACTCTCAGTATGTACATGGTGTATATAAAACCACAAGTACTAAATAATTGAAGTTGTTTTGTTGCCTGTAGCTTTGAAATATTTGCAAAACGGTTATTATTAATGCCACATAATATGGTTTCAATTTTAATCATTCTTACATCAATTTGAATTTTTTGAAAGAAATCGTCTAAATTACGTCAAAAAGATGAATTCAAGAGTTGATTATTTATCAATGGAATTTTTTTACTAGATTATAACAAGATAGTGGCCAAGATGGAACATATATTGATAAAAACAAGTTCTTATTAAATTAAAATCTCACTTTAATATGTATACGAAAATCAACAGGAAAAAATACGACTACACCCAGCAGTATCGCTTGTTATATCAAGATATGAAGCGTAATTAATAATAAATAATTTATTAGAAATTATTATTATTACATAAATTGACCATGCCCTTTTATTAACCATCTCTAAATACATGTAATTTAATACATATATAAAATTAAAAGAGCTTTTTTTAGCATACATTTGTATCTTACATTTTTACTATGTAAACTTATTTTACTGAATCAATTTTATATAATATATGAGGATTTGATTAAGTTATATAAAATTTACAGTTACACATTCCCGCTAGCACACATTTGGATTTGAAAATGCTATAATATTGTAGCAATATATTGAAATTTATTGAATATATAAAAGTTAAGTCGTTTGCAACGCAAATCATGAGATTATTTTTATAATTTTTCGCAAATCATTAATTTATTATTCATAAAAAAATAACGTTTACTGCTTTATTAACACAAGACACAATTTAGTAAATTAGGAGCAACGTTTTTTTATTCTCCTTTCTCTATTTCAAAATTAAATACAGAATATGAGGACATAATATATAATTATTATACACAAGAAATTTTTTTCAATTTGCAATAATACAAGCTATATAAGTTTGATATAATAGTCAGACTTCTTCATTTTCATTATTAAATGAACTACTGAAAAAACAAAGTGCTACATAAAATTATAATGTGTAATATTCAATCATATTGGCACTATGGCATCAAATGATATAAAAATAGAAGAATGTTGCAGACATGTGCATATATATTTTGTACGTAATATGGGTATATAACATCAACTTTTAATAATACACATTTCATAGTCTGAAGATAAGGTGTTTTGTTGTACGAGCAAATCAATATAGAAACAAAATAACGAACAAAACTAATTGTATGCAGTTTTTGCATTTCCTTTACAAACAACAGGTTTATGAAGGGTATTTGACAATAGAAATATTTCATGTCATGTTTCTTTTAACATATTATGTATATACATATACAACAAATTACAAATAAGGATATTCGCATATACAGATAATATTAAACATATTATATCATGTTTCAACGATATCTTAAGAGTGAGAATCCTTTGAAAACACGAACGATTTAAAATAATCAAACGACTATAATTTCTGAATTTTAATTTAATTAATTGCAAATATGTATGTAAGTATAAATAGACAAAACAGTCCGTTTCCGTTAAGTGTACCATATATGGACTTAAAATTTGATTTATGAATGCGGACTTTTTTCATCTTCACTGTTTTATTGTTTGCAACTTTAATTAACAACATCCATACTGTGTTAAAGAAATTGTGCGAGTAGTTTTTAATAATTGCAGTGCAATTGAATATGAATTGTATTTTTTTGCAAGGGCAATGAACCATTAAAAAAATAGCCATTTAAGTATTAAGTACTATTAAGTAAAATATTTTGAATAAAAAAACGCTATAAAGTTGTACATTTTCGCAGATATAACAAACAAAACGTTATCAAACGATGGTAGTTTGTTCGAGCTCTTAAATATCTCCCTTTATGTCGTTAGATAAGGGGTAAGTGATAGCTATAGCCACCTCATAAGTGCTTTTAGCCTGCAGTGTCTGTTTTCGAGACACGTATATAGCCGCCCCAAGTAAACAACCCCCAAAAGCCATGTAACAAATTAAAAGTTTACGTGTTTTCCGTACATTTTGTTTACGTAAAAGAGAGTAAAAACTTTATTAGCCAAGTATTTGTTTATCAATTGGTTACTTTTTAAAATCCATGAACTTGATGGTTTTACGCTTCAGTGAAACTTAAAAATCTTCTATCTGAAAAATCCTTAACAAAACACATTGGCCTTTCACAAAGCAACAAAAAAAAAAGCGGAGATATCATGCTGTCTGACCCCCTTTAACAATACAATTTTATTTTCATTTACTAGTAGGACAGACTGTTCCTCCAACGAAATAATTGGATTTTCGATGGGCAACCATGTTTCAGGTTTTATTCCACCTGTTTCCAACCCGCAGTTGAATCCCTTCTATTCTATACCTAGGTATATATTTTAATTCATCATTGTTTTGTACTCACTTTATCAGGATGAATTGACGATTTCCAACCACTATATGCAGTTTATACAATGAACATTTTTCTTGATTAGACGATGTGGGTATATATTAACGTGATTATTAATGTTTCAAATATGATATGCATTGTTCATATTCATGGGTGTGCGTCCATATAATTTTTCTAATGAATATTCTACTGTATTTTAAAGCGTTCGTTTCCCGTTCATGTAATTGAAATGAATGCAAATAACATCAATAGTTGACAAGCTCTTTCATACATGGGGTGTTTTTTTTAAAAACTCCATCATTCTATTGTAACCACACATATGTATGAATACCTTTAATTTTATGAATAATAAAAATTTTTATTTCATGCTTGGTTGTATACGTAATAATTGAACCATCATGCTTCAGTGCATTTACACACTACAACAATTTTCTTACGATTTTTTCCATCTTTACTATATATGTATATATTCGATTGGTTATAATTTTCTTGCTTATTTCTTGATAATATATCTGAAACAAGACCTATCCTATATAAATACAAACTAGAATTGTGTTTAAATAAACAGCCATTCTAAAATCGAAAGGTTATTGATGCCGTCGCGTCCATCCAAAGTTTTTTTCCATTTTAATCATCGTCGGACACATATCCATACAGAAGAATCGAAATAAGAATTGGATTGTTATGTATGCGTTCGATGGCAGTTCGTCATTTTGCTTGTTAAGAACGATTGATGAGTATGTGACAGGTGCCCTATTGGCGTACGTTTGCAGGCCAGCTAGTACCAGGGTCGATGGTTTGTCCAAGGACGACGGTTTTCTTCTCTCGATGGGTGTACAGAGAGAAAGAGAGCTTTCGCAGCACCAACAGCCACAGCCATTGGTATTACATATATATAAATACAGATAAAACTTGATCTTCATTTATATATTCTCGAGTAACGCGGCTCTCGGGTGTATCAGGAATCTGGACCAGACACACTAGAGAGATTGTTAATAGACGAAAAAAATATATAAACACTTAACAAGCGCTAACCATCACTTATATGTATGGTATATATTTCTGAAAAAATACGAATATATTTTAAACGTTATACAGCATTTTTATTAGAGATTTTAATGGATGTTTTCCGGATTAGAGAATGAGAATTTCTGTAATTAAAACGGGTTTAAGCATAATACATATTCTCAATAGTGGTATTTTATTAGGTACCATTTTTTACGCTGACTTTATATGAAAAAAGGCTCTAATGAATGCGAATTGTATTATAACGTATATTAATTCTGATTTAACTGTAATTGAATGAAAATTATTTATATATAAGTGAAAATGGATGTATACAGACTGTTCTGATACTAATATATTATTATGTAAGAACACACATCGAGTACGAATCATATATGAACAATAACGAGTCTGCGGTGGACTGATCAACTAACAATGGTCAGTTTGTTAGGTATGTATTTATAAAAGATGAAAACTACACCAACGAAATGCCATTGAAAGAGAATGTAGTCGCGGCAATGGCCATACTCACAAATCATTTAGACAGATCGCATAAATTAAAATTGGAAGCCGAAGATATTTTCTTTGTACTCTCTCTGTATATATAGGCAGAAATGTTTGTATCCACCCAGATTAATTTAAAACATCTGTCTAGTTCTTTACATAAAAAATATATTATAAAATAGACACAAGAAAACATAAAAGAAAATTGCGTTGGATGAACTAACATTTTGTTTGGTTCAGTTTAATTTTGGAGTTTTTGAGCTTAAAATGTTTTTTCATCGATTTTTCACGTTCGACCCGTGTTATTACATTAGATTGCAGGATTAGACCTTTTCGCCCTAACAACTAATCGAAACTTTCCCCCGAATAAACACAAAACACATCGAAAACAAATACACATGGACAGTATTTTATTTATAACGGACTTTCCCAAATAATTTTTGTATCAAAAATTCAACTAATAGTGAATCGAAAGAGTTTAGTATATAATCAAAAGCAAATTTTAATTTGGATGATAATTATAAAATTATTCTACACGCATAGACGATAAATCCGAAACCACCAATTAGAAGATGTCAGTTAGAATAAGAGTTAAATATTAGGTAGGTTGTTAAAAAATGGATGGCAATTAACAAAAAAATATATTAGAAATTGAATTTAGGTATATTGATTTCAGTTCAAATCAATGTACTAGTTAATATTTTATAATTTATTCCAAAGGTGAGTCTTTAATTTATATGCAAAACACAATAGTCACATAAAAACGTTAAATAAACAGACTATTCTGCCAAACAACAAAAGTAAATACCAAATGTGTGACGAATTGTTGAATTTATAAATTTAAATAGCGAAATAAAATTTTATTTCCAATGAATTTTCGTATATAGGTAAATGCTGTTTTGTATTTATAAAATGTTTTCACTAAATTACATACATAAAAATAATGACATCTTAAGAAATTTCTACCGCCGCTACTCCAATAGGAAATGTCCAGCATCCTCATTTTAATGTTTTTTCTTAAGAAAAAAATGCTAATTATAAAAATCCAGTAATATTCGTAATAATAACTTTTATGCTTCTTTAAGAAACCGAATTAAATAAACTTCTCAGTCTTATTATCCTCACCAATAGTTAAAGAAGATGTTTCTTGCTGGTTAGTAGTTGTTGGGACATTCTCTCCCCTCAAATGACAATATACAGACCCATAAAGTAGATAAGTTAAAAGGTTGTTTTAACATACCAAACAGGCCCCATATTATACGTATTTAATCCCTAGATATTCAATTTAATTTTTACGTCTTAATTCTTTCCAGTAATGTACGAAATACATTCCACTGTAGTAAAATGAACTTGTTCTAAAATTACTTTATTCACAGCATGTGTGTGTGGGTCGTCGAGATGCATCTTCTGCATGGTATCATTGGTATCCACATATTTAAATTGTTTGTCCTTCTAATGTCCATTCCAGATAATAAAATAATTCAGTTTCAATTCAACATTTCTTCTTTTAACATTTCAATGTATTATTGTATTTATTATTGGTGTTGGGATTTAATACCATCCTTTGAATTCTTTTTCTATTTATAAGAATACTATAAAATATATATAGAAATATTATCTTTATCCTATAAAACAAACTTGTTTCTTGTTAAGTCTTTTTTATGGGAAATATCACCGGAACAAATTACTTGTATAAATTATATTTTAACATGATTAAACTAAGTATTTAGTTATAGATGTATATAGGATATTCTACGCTTGATTTAAGTTTGTAATTCTATACTATTTTATGGTGTTTTCGTGGATATTTGATTGTGTGAGCATTTGAAAAATCATTCAATTTAATTGTGTGAAAAGTTGTATCTTTTACATTATAATATTCCACTTATAAATAATATATGGATATTTTCGACATAGTGAAATTCATCGTATCATATTACAATGAATTAAATAAAACTGAATACGAAAAGGTTATTTAGAAGTAGAAATATTTATACATATTTTTAATTTTCAATTATAATGATAACATCATACATACAAAATGTTACGAGTGTCAAAGTTTTGATGTAAAATCATGATAACAAACAGATGTAAGACGTCCATTTTCATCATTTTTGGTTCGTTAAATTAAAATTAAATGTGACGAAATAATACGAGGGGGCAACGACTAGTAATATTTTATAAAAAGAGACACTGTATTGTGCTTTATGACCAAGTATCAGAAATGAAATGATAATAATCATTCATATGAAAACAATTTCTAAGTGGAGAATTAGGAAAATAAACAATTTCAGTTTCAACTTCAGCTATTATAATAGTAAGTTCATACAACATCTGGCTTGAAATTGTCATTATTTTCCTATAAAAGATTTTGATCGACCGTAATAAGATATATGAGAAGAAGTAATTCGAGAATTTAGATCATTATAAAGAAAAAAATCGAGTTTAATGGATAAAATTCTATAAAAAAATTGATTCAATTTTATATTTACGAAATGAAATATAAAATAAGATATGTTTATACGTATACTCGTAATTAAATTCATGTTTTCATTAAATATTTGTATAAATGTGTAATATAAATTGCACATTATGATGAAATTATATATAGGAAAAAACAAATTGAATATGTAATTAATTAATTTAATCTTACGACAAAATGTTAACCAATAAACACATTAACTTAATTTCGTTTTATGTTAACACAAATGTTTGAATGTGAGATAAAATAATGCAAACAATTTACTTATATGATGATGGTATACTAAACTAATTTTTATCAAAAATAAATAACTGTAATTCAATAATAAAAAAGCCAGTAATAATTGGTTTATGATACCAATAAAAATTTACTTCATTTTTTCTTATAATAATCTCTACTTATATAAAAAAACTGTAATGGCTTAATGTGTTAATCAATTAAAGCCTTGTAGAAGATAATTCCCAGCACAAGTTCAAATCCTTTTAGGTTCTGTTTTTTTTCCAAAACAACAGACATACTTAAAATGTATCCGAGATAAATCTCAATCAATTTTTAAATGAGCATTCTTGAAATATAAAAGGATCATGTGGTTATAATGATTAATTTTCATACAAATGTTTATGTGTAATTAATGAATATTTTTTTAACTTGATGATAACAAAAAAAGACTAAAAATATTCGTTATAATAACACAATATTGAGTAACGAAATGTTTCTTCTAATCTGCATTGCTTTAAAACGGATGATTATTGATTAAACAAAATAAACGTATTAAATATTACACATAACCCAAAGCACAAAAACAATGTTTAGGAAAAAAGAATTAGCCCACAAATGAAAGTAATTAATTAAGCTTATCATATGACATTAATAAATGCGTTCCAAGAAGGAGTTTCTATTAATTTAAATATATTCATATAATGTTTACGTCTGATTGCAGACGTTTAGATTTTTCATCTTTAAACACACACATAATATGATGATGCACCACGCATCATAAAAAATTATTTCTTTTGTATATGGATGAGTTGGGAGTGTCATCGAGACGGTTTCCGTTACAATGTAAAAATTTTACTAAAATTAACATACATTTGAATTCCATACCCATTTATATGGGAAACTTCTTCAAGCTATTAAAGATCATAGATTATAAAATGAAAAATCAACCCTGAAGCTATATAAAAAATATAAATAATACAACTATATTATTACAAATTATTTATCTGCATACTCAATTTTCAACACTTTTATATTTTATTTATAAATTAAGACAGACATATAATTAGGCATATAAATAATGAATAGACTATTGCAATTTGTGATACTTGAAATAGAATATATAGGATATGGCAATACAAGATTCCAGCCATAAAATTATGCTAAATAGAACATCTTGTATAAATACTTGAATTCTTATAGAGAATTGGTTGTATAATTTCGTTTTGTAGTGTTGTTGAAGTTTTTTTTTAACTCAACAATAACGGTTCATATATTTAAAACAAAACAAAAACTATTTTTATATTTATAATCGTAAAGTTTTAACAATGTTTCGTGACGTTAATAATATTTATTACAATCAAAAGGAAGGAAACCCTTTATATATCTACGAAATTATAGAACAAACATATTATTCATTGTGAACTGTTAAAATTTTTAATGTAAACCAGAAGCTAAATATGTTTCCGGTGTAACAGGAAATAATTTTTTTGTGGACACTTAAAGATTTGACAAAATTGTTTGTGAATTATATTTAATAGGTCTTTTTATATAAAATGGAAAAGGTGAAACAAATTTTCATAGTGTGAACATGAATGCAACAATTCCTGTACCAATACATGACAAAGAGATTTTCAAACATTTTATATGCATGGAA